>NW_001799078.1:0-211789 GCF_000165425.1 Paramecium tetraurelia
GTAGGCGATTTCAACAACAAAACTTTGTTTAGCTACTTCTCTGAATTTATAAGTGTACATCCAGGCTCCACTGTGAAGTAAAATACACAAAATAATAGAAAAATTATAGCAGAACCCATAATAACTATCTTCATCAAGGATTTGATTATATGAATCATAACATAATGTGAAGATAAGTTCAAGAATATTTAAAAAATATATTAATACCTGAAATCCTATTTTAGCATAGTATTTGTATATGCTTGAGCTTCTTTTAACTTCCTTAAAACGATTTTCTATTAACTCTTTGAATTCACTAATCAAATTCTTCTATGTATGTTATTCCCAAACTAAATTTGGGTCAGGACTTGATTTAAAACATCTTGAAATAAAGGATGAGGCTCTTTATTCTGGGACAACAGGCTATGGATTTGCATCTTGAATTACGAACCTTAATGGCTAATGATAACAACAAATTCTTACGGCTTCTTCTGCCTGTATTTACATTTTTGGTTGGATTGAGTATGATTAATTATGCTTGGTCAATAGAACAAAGTATCTTTTTATACTAATAATTAGCTCAGAATATATCAGATAAAAAAAAAATTATTCTACCTCATTTATACATTTTATACTATTATGTAAATCTGATAATTTTTGATCTTTATATACTTATATTAATAATTGTTAATTTTTAATCTCTAACAAAAATTTGAAATCCCTTAAAGAGATATATGCTTAAATAATATTAAACAATAAATTTATTACCCATAAAACCATCGTTATAATTTATACTAACAAATATAAATATTTCTAAAAGTCTACAATAATTTTGTAAATGAATTCTTAATTTTGATTTCTACAGTATTAGGACCCCTAAAATGAATCAAATATCAACTTTGTAGTATGAATTGTTGATCAATTTTTATCCATCCACTATTATATATCAATCAAATAATAAAATAATTTCTTTAAATAGACTTATGAGTTATCTGAAGAAATAATTAACAATTACAGAATTCCCTATAGACTGCTTTGATTAGTTTAGGAATTTGTTCAAAAAAGAAGTCGGATAGAATTTAATTAAAAAACTATAATTTGTTTTGGATATTTAGATGGGGGCTTTGACTGATTTTAATACCTCACCTAAGTTATTATGAGTTAGATTTTTCTATGAAATAAACAAAAACGAAGATTTTATATAATTAATTTGTGATATCTATATATTTTTAAGTGTTACAATACTCTTTTATCGTTTTTATTCATAATATTATAAAGAGATAGAAAATACTTCATTAGGCCTAAGTATGTTAAATTGGAAAAGATATTTAAATTTATGAAAATGAAATGGCATTTTTTTGGATATTTTTAAATCTATTTAATCAAATGAATTCTAATCTCTATTAAAAAAGAGAGGTTTATATTATTTTGACAACACTAAAGTATTTGGTTCTAAAATGAATGTATTGTATATAGAATTAAATGATATCGATTAGAAATAAAAAATACTTTTGTTAAGTAATTCTTGAAAAAAATAATGAATTTTAATATTACATCACACATAAACTTTTTATAATGTCTAATTCCATTCTAATTAATACCTCAAAAGAAAGTTGAATTTCACAGCAGATTTAAAAAGTAAATAAAGTTGTAATAGTTTTGTTAATAAACCTCAAAAATTTATTTTAACAAGGCTTAATCTACCATTTTTTTTTTCGTTCCTAAAATGAAGAACAATTTTAGCAAAAGAAATGGTTTAATTATGAGTTTGATTATGTTATAATAAACATCAATTTATTTCATTAGAATGGTTTACAAAGTAAGGCTAAAAAATAGGAGTTATTATTTGAAATAAAAAATTTAATTTTTATGAATCTTTTTGTTCAAATTAAAAAAAAAATATTATCCACCGGTAAACTTGAACTCAGAACATATTGGGCTTGAGCTGATGGCTCATAATCGTGCTACTACTAAACCATTAGATGATATTAATTTTTAAGTTTCATTAATTGGAAAATTAAAGAATAAAATTAAATTCACAATTTATTCTTATGATGTTTATAAATTTTGTTTATTAACTTATCGTAATCAACTATGGTTTAGTTATTACATCTACACCATTTTAAAAGTATTTGAAATTAAAGAATACAATTTGCTTAATTGAGAATCCGTTATATATATTTGATTTTAGATTGCATGTCTGTCTCATGCATCTCAAATTAGTTAATGGTTATTAGATTCATAGAATGCAGCAATTAAAATATTTGGATAATAAATTCACCTTTTTCGTTTGATAATAAATTATCACTATTTTCTAAGAATTATATTGTATAAAATGTATAATTCAATTTAAATAAAGAATTTAATTAATACAATGTACTTCGTAGAGCTGAGGTATTGGAGTTGTCTATCCAACATAATTTTTTATTATATAGTTAATTGGGTAATGCTGATCTAAAACTTTTTTCTTGCAATCCAGTGTTAATTAAAAATACAGTAAGAAGAATTATCAAATAATAGAAAAGTGTTTATATGAACGTGAATTTAAAAATAAATCCACCCAATATTTTACAATTGATGAAATAAAATATTAAATTTTATCCTTCTAAAGATTTTTATATTATGTTATTAAACTTTATTCCAAATTGCAATTTTAAGATTCTGATTTTAAAGAAAAATAATAATCTACTCTTTTTGAAATAATTAATCAAATTTTTCAGAAATTATATATTTTTTTTTAATCTAATTATAAAGATATTATTATTGAATCCTTATGAATACTAGTTAATTTTATTATTTTTGAAGGACAGAAAGTTTTTTCACAAATATTTTTCTTTCTTTGATTCTAAGTAAGAAACTAAACCTTTAATTCCAAAAAACCTCTCACAAAGTAGAACAATAAAGAATATATCTTTTATTTCATGCAACCAAAACAGAGTGGAGAAGTTCTAAGCTAAGTTAACTAATAAATCATTTGAATAATAATGTATATATTTTAATCATTTTAGATGTAATTGTTTTAACTACTTTATATTGTGCTCCATATCATTTAGGTCAAATCTCCATAAATTTAATCCACTATATTTTAAATTTAATAAATATTGGCTATTTACTGATACCATTTCATTTCTTTTATGAAGATATAAAACGTATTTTCCTAGTACTGTTTCATACGCTTCTATTTAATCATATGAAATTGCCACCAATACTTTATCATGTTTAATTAAATAAATATCAATTGAAATCAAAGTGATTGTTGAGGATACTAAATTATTCAAAGTTATCTAAAAAAGAATGCGACTTTTAAGGAATTAAAACCAAAAATAATTACGGATATTATATGTAATTAAAGTATTAATTCAATTTAAAATATATAAAATAAAATTCAAAGTGAAAAGAAAACATTAAAACATAAATCAATTTCCTTTTAGAAATTAAACATTCTTAGGTCCAGTTTGAGTAACTTTATATAAACTCATTAATTAGAATTGTTGTAAGGCAATTCGAATAAGCTTTCATATTGTTGGCTATTTTAATTGATTATTAAACCTTAAGGAGAAAATTCAAATAGTTCCATCTAAGAAATTAGAAGAATGTAGTTTCATATTTTAGAAGTAATTTTACCTTCCTAAAATATACCTTGAAATTAAGGGCTTTTTTTATATAAAGAATAACATTCTTTCAACAAAATACCACGAAACTTTTCAAAGTTTAAGACTAGTATTGATTTCAATTTGAATCATTTATTATCAGTAATTTATATTTTATAGCCGTCCAAATCTGATCTAAACGATGGCAAGGTTTATCAAGCAAGTTTGCAGATACTTTGCTAACTATTTATTCTTTAAATATAGGTAAGAATCGTAATTGGAACAACAATTCAATTTAAAAATTGTCTTTAATATGGTTTTCAAATAATAGTCAGATTTAATGGTATTTTTATTGCTAAAACATTTATAACTATAATTTCTATGTCATATATTCTTAATTTGTTTTACCCCCAAAAGCAGAATCAAATCATTATATATTTTTTTTAGCAATATTATTACAAGAAGTTAAACTAAAATATAAACTATCAAATCCATAATACTAAAGTATATTTTATTATTTTTTCCAATCCATCCTTTCTCCCCTCTTGCAATGTAAAAATGTGAAATCTATTTTTTAATGTATGCATGTCATTTTTCTGTTGTTTAAAAGGTGCAATTCATTATGAACTGCTACTAATAGAATGGATGAAATTACAATGCCTTTAAAAATTACATAACTTATTATTCTTCTAGAGTTCCAATAATCATTTCTAATTATTTTCCTTCAAATTCATCAAGGTCCTTAGTTTGTTGGATAAAACAAAGTAAAATTTAAATATATATAAATAAGGATAATCAAATTTATAAACATAAGTTAATTCATTGAGTTTTAAAAGACTAAATAGTTTTCTCTGAGTTTTTAAATAATTCCTAAATTATTTGTTATAACCTTATTAGTATTATGTTGTTAGCAAAAATCTTATCATGTTAAGAGAATGTTATAATTATTACCAATCTGTGTTTTTTCCTGTTAATTATTAAGTCACTAACCTACCTCATTTCAGATGTAATTATTACATTAAAAAATTACTATTAACTTTTAACATATTTCTTTCTTTTTTTTCATTTAGTTATTTAAATATTTCTGAAAATTAAACTAAAATATTAAATTTTTCATTCCAAAAGCCTTTAAAATTTTTTGCATAATTCGAAAATATGATCAGCAAGTCTTCTGAAAAAAACTATTAGTAAAAGCAAAATTATTTTGAGCGTTACTCTTAATTCTATATCAATTTGATTTTCCAATATTTAAACTTGTTTTTCATAACCATTCCTTTGTTTTTATTATTAAATAATTCTTTTCAAAAGGTATGGTATACGTGATAATTAACAGAGATGATTGCCCTTGAATTTTAACAGTCATTTTCTTTTTAATAATCGCTAAAATAATTCATCCAATCTTTATTTTAAGCTTACCATATTGTTATATACATAAAAAGAGAATGAATTAATTTATTTAAATAAAATTAGTTTAATCATTTATATTAATAATGTAATAAAAAAGGTATGATTCTGTTCGTAAGAATAAATTGTAAGTCCATTAATCATAGCCACTTCAATTATAGTACTCTTCATAGCCTAAATAAGTGCCTAACAAATTTCAAATTGCACAGATTGGGAAGGACATTGCGCCTACAATCATCCCAGCATTTATAGATATGATAAACTAAGAAACTGATGTATACTATCTATTTGACTCATTTCACTCTATTTTAAATTCACTTAAATAAGCAGAAGAAGATACTAATATTACTTAAAAGAATAAATAACACACGCTAGATTGGTGGAAAGTTACAGGATCAAGTTAAAGTTGGACAGGTGTAAGAAATATTCAACCGCTTTCAGAATCTCATATAAAGCAATCATCCCGTTTTCTAGATAGCTATAATAGCAGAGGCTCTGCTATTATTGAAAATCTTAAACGGTAAATAGGAGAGTTGACAGAAGAACAAAAGTTTAAACAAAATTCTCGTACAATTGGGTAGGTTGCGATCAAACTATTTGATGAATAGGAACTCTACGTTGAAATGTCTAAGTAAGGGAGAACTTTGATTACTGTTTATCAAGTGTAAAATAAGTTTCATAAATGTCATATGGGTTTTTGCATATACACTGTTTTAGGAGAATTGCAAGAAAAAGAAAGTATAATCAACAAAATGTATGTGGCTAAGTGGCACAGAAAAAATGGGAACTTTTTAAATCTTGTTACAGAATTTATATAATATATCATCAAAAATGAAGCTGTGAGCAGAATAAAAATAAAAATAAATTCAACACAAGGATAACTTATTAGACACCTACAATAATTAAACTTTAAGTTATCTTCTACTGTACCATTAATCACTTAAATAAAAGTACTAACATTTGTATTACTCTCTAAAGAATTTAAAATTTGAATTTTGAATAGCTAATTTTGTTAATTATTGTTATCTAATTCTTTAATTTTATACTAATCAATTATTTTATTAATTATTTAATCTAGATATTGCCCAATAAAAAAGATTCAGATTAGGACATCCAATTAGAATATTTCAAGGATATATATATCTAATGTTTTATTGGAAATTTGAGAAGAATTAAAAAAGGATAAATCTTTTGAAGTTAAAGAAAATACAAAATAAATATGGTGAAGTGAAAATCATATTCTTTCTTAATAAACAGACTATTAAACTAACTCTTTAGAAAATATTAAAGAGACCATTTTCTTGATGTAGATCCTTAGAATGATCCTCCATTTAGAATAAAAATTACAAGATATTTTGAAGGATTTCAAAAGAAAAATTTGAAGGATTTTCGGAATTTAAATTGTTATTAATCTTAAATCAAATTTTAGCTTCTCATATTCAATTAAATAAATACATATTTGTACTAAGTTACATTAATTCTGGTGTGAAAAATATATGATTACTCATCTACTCTATGTTAAGATATCACCAAACCTTTTTTATCTTCAAATATTCTATTTGACTCAATTTATAATAAATTTGATTGATATTTAATGAATCCAAAGAATGTAAATTAATTGAGATATTTAGATATTTCTTTAATAAAATTCATTGATTTGAAATTTTATAACGCTTAGAAGAATAAAATCTACCTACAAGATTATAAATTATTAAAATATCTCAATAGTTTTGGCATTAACAACACTATGAAGATGTTCAAAATATTTCAGTCTGGTTAAATAAATTATTAATTGTATATTTTTTTTAATTTTAACGACATTAAGAAAATATGAGAGCACAATCTCCCACATAGAAATTTATCCCTACATCAGCAATTACAACAACTAGATTAGTAAGCTCCCCTCACTCAAATATAAGAGATCAAAGAGCTGATTCATAGGTGAATAGTAGAGTAACTAAAATAACTACTTACTCGACAAGGCCAAAAACTACTATAACCACAACCACTACCTTTAGACCAGTCATTGAGACAAGAACAGTAAGGCTATGCACAGACAAGAGATGTCAAGGACATGAATAGCATATCGAATAATTAACACAAGAGAACCAGTAATTGCATCAAAGAGTTTTAGAACTTCAATAGGAAATAGATTAGTATTCTATTTGTTAAAGACAGCATACTAATAATTATTCTTGTGAAATAGATAATATTAAAAAATTATATGAGGAATCATAAATTAATTACAAATCTGAAATTGAATATCTTACTTAAGAGATAACTTAATACAAAACTTAATTCTAACATTCTGATGATTAAGTAAAATACTTAACTTAATAATTGAAAAAATAATCAAATAATGAAAACCTAGAAAATTAAATTGCTTTGCTTACAACTGAAATGGAAAGATTAAACACTGTTATTCTTGAAAAAAATGTAGTTGTAGAACAATTGACCTATAAAATTAATTAATTAGATTCTGAATTATTCAACAAGGAAGAGGTTATTGAAAATTTAGAAATTAATGCATCTAAATTGAAAAAACAATATTAGGAAGCCTGCAACTAGGTTTTTCTTATAAGATCAGAGTTGGATAGATAATTGGATACCATCTAATAGTAAGAAAGAAATATATTCATTTTGAATCAAGACAAATAAGCCATTTGAATAATATAATTTTATTTTAGAACAAAAAGAACAACAATTATAGTAATTAAGAGGTAGTATCTAATTGTTAGAAATGAGATCGTAAGAACAATAAACTACAATTTAGGCATAATATAAGGAAATTGATAATCTCATGCTTAGGTAGGACTCAGCTAATTAGTAAATTGATTATTATCAAACAGAATCTGATGAACTTCAAAAGTATCGAAATATTTTGTAGAATGAATTAGAAATGTCTAAATAAGAAAACACAAAATTATAAGAATAAATTAATAAATTAAAACAATAATCCACAGATTTAAATAAAACAATCGAGAAATTAAAATTAGATCTTAATTAATAACTAAGTTCTATATAACAAGATTTTAACTTTGAACTTTAATCAAAGAATGATGAATTGGAACAAAATAAATCCTAATATTAATAGGAGTTATCGGTGATTGCTAAAAAATTTTAAGAAGAAAACTATTAACTTAGAATTAATAATGAAGATTTGGAAAATGAGTTAAATTAATTAAATAACATCAACTAAATGCTGTAGAGTACTGTTGATGACAAAATAAATGAAATCTCAAATTTGAAAAATGGATACCATTAGTTAAATAGTGAATATAATACATTCAAAATGAAACTTTAAGAAGAAAACCACAAACTAAAATTAGAAGTAGAAGATGCATTAATTACTATTAATTAACTCTAACAAAAAAAGAATTAATTAGAATCTACAATCATTGAATTAAATCATATTATACAATCATTGTAACAACAAATTACATAGAATTAAACTGAGTTAAACACATTAAAGTATAAATCTGGAGAGGAATATTCTACTTTAAGGATTCAAATTGAATAACTTGATTAAAATAACATTTAATTATAGACCATAAGATCAAGATTATAAAAGGATTATGAAGAAAAGTTAAATGAATTTAAAGATTTACAAGATAAGTTCAATTAATACAAATTAACTACCCAATAAACAATTAAAGATTTGGAGAAAAAAATATATGAATACGAAGAGAAATTATCCTTATTGTCATCAGAAATTCAAAGAATGCTCTTCTAAATCAATCAAAAGAATGACTTAATCTAAGAATAGACTACAATGTTAGATGAATATTAGAGAGAAATCAAATTGTTGCAATTATAATTATAAGAAAACTAATTAGAAGCTGAAGAATAATAGAAGAAATTAGAAAGTTAAATGAATGAAGCCTTAAACCAACAACGAGAGAAGCTATTTCGATTTGAGAGTGAGAATCTTTCTTTTAAGTCTTTTATTGAAGAGCAAAATCACGTGATTGAGACATTGTCAAAATAAATAGATGGAATGACTGGTGATTTAAAATATCAATAATAATTGGATGAAGAATTGTAAAAGAAAAATTCATTCCTAACTAAATAATTATAGGATTTACAATCAGAGTTTTGTGAAACTTAATTTAAGATCGATCATTTATTAGTTGAAAACAAGGCTCTTAGATAAGAGCTTGAAATTAGAATAGACACAGAGTCAGAACTTAAATTTAAATTAGATAAGCTTATTGAAGAATTAGCAAAGAAATAATAATAAATAAATGAGTTTGAATAAAGAACTAGAGAATATGAAACAAACCAATAAAATGAGGTAGTTTAATTTGAAGAAAAAATAACCTATTATTAAAATGAAGTTGAAACTTGGAAAAAGAAATTTATAATTTTAAATAAAGATTATCATAAAACATAAGAAGATTTAATGATGGTTCAAGCCGAGTTTGATGCATTCAAGCAAAGAGGGAACCCAATAGTAGTTAGAGTAATTAAATATTTTAATAATCTAGGAATCAACAAGTTTTGAGGTTCGTAAGTCATCATTATATAAAGAAAATATTGTAACTACTAAATCAAGTCAAGTCAGCTAGTCCAGTCAACTTATTGTTAAACCTTTGAAGGAAGTTAATATTTGAGAATATATATATATACTATTAAAGTTATTGAATTTTCTTTGAGGAATTGATAAAAGCAATTAATAATAATTATTCTTTATTAATAATAATTATTTCATTTCTCATTAGGGCTTTTCTAAGTATTCTGCAAACAAATCAGTATCATTATTATTATTCTCTTCATTGCTTACATTATTCATTTTTGCGAATTGCATGGGAGCCAATTTATTATCCAAAATGCTAAGATATTCATAATTAAGTTTACTTGAAGCATCTTATATCCTCAACTAGAATCTGAATAGCTAAAATTAAAGCAAATAATGAGAACGATATTAATACTTTGAAAGTGCCCATAATGTTTCTGTTCACAACATCTAATAAAAAAGGCATAAACACGAAAATTAGATTTTAAAATCCTACTGTGAGGCCAAAAGCTTTGCCAAATGATTTCAATTTGATTATGTAGATAATTGCACTCCATGTGCAAACAAATGATAAACAATAACCAACTGCTAAAATAATTAGACCTATGTGAGGAGAGGTTAAGTACTAGATGTGGCCAATAATGATAATGATAACAGAAACAATGATTAAGTACCTTCTATAAGTAAAATATTAAACCAAAGGGCCAATGATGAATAGGGATAAACAGCCTAACATCCAAAATAATGCAATATCTAATTCTTCGATTTGATTATTAGTATCAAATAATACAGATGCCATAATATATATTGATACGTTCACAAGTGTGACGATTGAACAAAAAAACATTGAGTTAAAGGCTAAAAGTAGCCAAAACATTTAGGGAAATATCTTAAAATCTTTGAACTTAAAGAAATAGAGTTTATTAATTATTTTTGTATCTTCAGTTAGTATGATATCACTGCTGGGTTGAAGTTGTCTATAAGAGGATAAATAATTTTCATTTTCTAATTTCTTGTCTATTAGAAAGCCAAGACATAATAAAATGTAGCCAACTAATATAAAAACTATCCCACTCATCAAGGATATCATCAAATTATATTGTTTTTAAATAATTGGAGTTAGATATATAGATAGTACTAAACCGATTTATGAAAATAGTTGCAATATACTCAGAACTATTGACTATATACATAATTGAAGCTTACAATACTATTCTTAAAAAATGGGGCCAAAAAAGATGACCATAATGGTAACAATGACTCAATACCGCAACCTAAAAGTAGCCTACCTAAAATCATTAATAAAAACGATTTAAAATAGACTCCTATAGTAAAGGTCAGTTATCCCATTATCATAATAGCTATAATAGATTATAAAATTTACACCTACAATATATGTCATAATCATTCTGTCACCATGACAATCTCTCATGCCACCAGTGAAAAGAGGAAAGAAGGCATTCCCAAAAGCATAAATGATGTAGAGAGATGCAAAATACAAGTCAAAATTAATGGTTTAATCTTCTTGAAATAATTATTATAGAGTTTTATATATTGCCACTGGTTAGTCGAAGCAATAAAACGAAGGAATAATGATCCAGATAGACAAAAACAAAACTAAGTATCTTAAGATGGATTATTATTTCATATGTATTCCATTATTTTATACAGTTTTATCTATGAGTTTTGTTTTGCTAAAATTGTTGCTTTAATCAATATAGCTTTCTATAAACTCTGTATGTTATGCATTCATAATTTCCTATATTGAAAATAAAAACGTATATAAAATAAATATTAATTAAAATTAATATGGAAACTTTAATTGAGAAAAAAAATTGCTTACAACCATACTAAGAATTGACCATTTGCATAAAGCAAGCTGCATAACAATCAAACCCCAATAAAAGACCATCATATACATCTATCTGTTAAGTAATAAAAAATATATTCTTAGCAATCATTTTAGAAATTGGGTTAGTGTGTTGTAAAAGAGGAGAAATGATTTTTAGAAATTTATATATGGAAATAATTATTTTCAATATTGCTATTGTTAATACTTTGATCTTTTGGAATTCTATTTTCTATTTTAAGATAACACCATCTAATCAGCACTTTCTTTTGACAATTCTTCTTTCGTATGTCTCGATTCAGCCAGAGTTTTTCTCTTCTCAACTAAAAAATAATAAATGGTAGTTACCTTCTGTTAAAATAATGTCTAAATCGATTTAATGATCGGTTTATGATTTTAATTCTGTATGCTACTTGGTACCAGATATTTCACTCTTATCATCATCGAATTTAACTGCACCTTTCTTTTATTTCTTTTGATCTTATTTAGGAATGTATTAATTTGAAACTAATAAAATATTGTCTATTATTTTTTCTAATTATTCTATTTTTGGTAATAGAGTTGTCTCATCATCATCATCATTAATAATATCGACTCCTATCTATTCTTGAATCCTCATATATTGTTGTTATATTTAAGAGATTTGCTTTTTATTTTAATCAATTCCTCTAGAAATCCTTTCAATCTTGGAATCTTCCAAATTCACCTATTCTTTGATCGGAGCTTTTGCCATTTATTTAAACTTTTGTAAGTACTACTAGATTTTCTCATTCTTTTATTCAGTTTGTTCAATCTATAAAAATAACAATAATCTTACCTCCTAATTGATCTCATTGATTTCTTTATAGATTTCATCAATCCAAATTTCTTAGTTGTAATATTATTTCAATATTGCATCTACATTATTGAATCCAGTTTCCAAATACAGTTTATTAAATTAAGCCTCATATTCAAGGACTTACTAAGCAACATCTTTCTATTCTTATTATGATTCGCTTCTTTCTTTTAATATTGGTTTTGACTAATCACCCTATTCTGTTAGGTAGGGTCCTTAAACCTAAGATTTTTAATCAGATGCCATGCTTTATTGCTCTTATTAATCATCCTTTTATGGTTTGAATAATGCTTCATATTCTTGCTGGAATTTATTTTGTTCTTTATCAGCTAATTCCTTAATTAACTTCAGTTAGTCTTAAAGAAATTTTTACTATAATTTATATTGGTTTGAGTTACCTCTTCTTTGAGTAATTCGTTTTATCTAATACAATTTTAATATTCTCTTTGTTTAAAAATGGCATCTTTTTCGATTCCTTTAAACACTGTTGAATAAATGACTCTTTCCCTCCTGCTGAGATTCAATTATTCTTTTTCTGCTTCGACTTCTGCCAATTACTCATTGTGTTTAATGTGAATCTATTACAGTTTCAATTCTGCATCTCGAACTGCCTATCAGTTAAAATAGTGATTTAACCTTTTAAACTTGAGTCAACTCGCTACCAGAATTAGTATTTTCAATTTTTGAGATGTCTTTTGCACTAGTTTTCATTGCATTTACTAAATTCTCTAAGTCTTACTAAAAAATTAAGTGATGTTGTACCTTCTTTTTCGTTTCAATTTCGATTTTTTAAGCTATCAAAGCGCATTCTTCCTGAGCCTTAATCACACTCAAGGCGATTTGAGTATCTACAACTGTATTTTTTTATTTTTAATTGATTAATTAATCTGTGTATTCAGAATTATCAATTTTCATTTAAGAAATGAGAGATCTAGTTCAAGGTTAAGAATACCTATTCTGAGTTGTGATCTATTGAAAATCAGATTTGGCCTTTTGAATGGATGTGTTTAGAGTTGAAATGGTTTAGCTTTGATTCATTTAATTATTATATATTATTAACATTTTATAGGGGTAATACAATACTTGATAAATCGTAAATAAAATTAATTAAAAATATCATATGCTTCTTTCGACATCAAAATTAACGACTTCCAAACTTAATAAATCCTAACTATCAAGTCCATAGAGATCAACCATTAACTATTTGAGTTAAGATCTCGATTCCCCATCTAGATAGAGAATTAAATTGCTGTCAGATAAATGGAATCATATTCAAAATGGAATTGATAAAGATAAGGTCGAAAAAAGAGAAGTGTTGGAAGAAAGAATCAAAATCATAGAAGACGTGCTTGCATCTGAAAAACCCAAGGATGAATAAAAATTCAAAGTCATTAAGGATTCAGTCTTGAAACTATAAGATTAAGCACATAATCAAAAATCAGAAAGAGAAGTATTTGATTGAAACCATATTCTCTAGGCATTTGACGACAAGAAGGAGAAAGATTTTAGAACATTATCAGATAACATTGCACTCTCCTTCGAATAGGAAAGAAATATTAGAGGACAGGGAGAAACAAAGTTATAAAAGCAAATTGATGAACGTTTTGCCTAGATAACCTTAACAATCACTAGAAACACTCATCAATATGAGGATAGAAGCCAGGCTAAAATTTCTGAAGTTCTTTAATAAATTTAGGTTGTTAAAAATTAATTAGATTAAGAAAGAAGATCAAGGTATTTTATCATGCATATGAAAATAGGGAGGAATCAGCTGAGTCATTATCTGAATAAATTGATAGTGAGATTAACAAGTTCTCAGATTAATTACTTGTCGAAAAGAAAGTAAGGGAAGAGACTCAAGGAAAAATATTCAGAATGATTGAAGATGTACATGGCAAATTACAATAAGATATCAATTTTGAAAGAAGGGAAAGAGAAGCAACTACTGAAGCATTACTAAAATTATTAGAGGATGCATGCATTAAAATAGATAAGAATTTCAGATCATTTTGATATATAAATAAATTATAAATTGGAATCTGCATAAAATTACCAAAAAATTTGAATAAAATATAAATCAACTGCTTACCATTCTTTAAACCTTGTTATTTTGAATTTATGATTGTTAATACTGCTTTTCCAATAGTTGATTATGGGATGCAAAAGAAATAACAGTTTTTTTATTTATAATTTTATTAAATGGGATTCTCGATTTTGGAATATTCTATGGTTGATTCAATAAGGAATTGATAGAATTATTGATTGATTTGTTTAGGTTTATTTGAGATGTATTGGAGCTATGAAATTTGAGTTCTTTTTTATAAAAATAGTTTCTGCTTACTGTCTTAGGAGCCTTTCTTGTTTGCGAAGTTCTTTCTTGCTATTCTTATTGCCTAATAAATTGTTGATTTAAATTAGTATTTTAGGTAGTTTCATCATTTTACATTCTATTAAGACCATACATCATTTTCAAAGTTATTTTCTCTTAAATAATAAATATTATTTTACTTCGAAGTATTCTTTGGAAGATTGAAAATTAGACAATTTTGATCTTTCAAATTTGTTTCTATTAGGGTAGCATTGGACAAAAAAACCAACATTAGTTTTCTCCTATTTAATATGGTTAGTTTGAGTTTCCTCTTGTTTAGTTGTGATTAAAGAATTCTCTTTTGGTTTAGGTGACCTGAGTTATTTGAATAATTGTGTTCTGCTTCTAGATTCTTAGTGGATTGATGCAGATTTCACTATTTTTTCATCGAGTGGCAATTAGGTTTACTTTATAATTTCTTAAGAAAACCTTCTCCCCGATTGCATTTAAGCAATTTACATATTGGACCCTATTATCTTATCTGATTGATGTTCAGAGACTGATTTGCCTAATTTCAATGAGGATATTCTTTAAAGTTCTTAATGTATGCTACCTCCATATTTATGCCATGGACCCAAATTCTCCATATCATTAAAAGTGAAAGAGTCTTGAGAATTTAAGATTAGATGTACCATCTCTACTTAAACATTCGAATATCTCAGCTTCTTTACTTTCTTTCGACTTTAACATAATTTAATTAAATGGGTAATATTGTTTCTTCTAACAGTAACAATTCAAATACTGAATAGCCAAATAGAAGGAAACCAAGAATTTTTGGAGAAAAAGAAAACAACGAACCAAGAAGCTTAATCAAATTTAAACAAGAAGATTAATCTGACGCTGAATCAGAAATAGTTCCAATTCAAATTCCTGAGATCTCACGAGAAATGACTCCACAGAAATAAGAGGACATTTACAAAGTGATAGTCCCATCTCCCAGAAGCGATCTAGGATCAGAGATTGAATAATTATGGAATAAAGCAGTTCAAGAGCAATCATGTTAATTGGCAAAAAAAATTATAACTACCTATCTGGAAGACGGAACAATGTACAATGGAGAATGGTTTAAAGGAACTATGCATGGCAATGGAACGTTGAGTAGAGAAGGACTTCTCCTATATGAGGGCGAATGGAAACTTGGAAAAAAGAGTGGAAATGGAGTTGAATACTACACGAGGAGAACTTATGATAAAATTATACCAGCCTGTTAGATATCAGATAAACAATATTGGAAGGTTTATAATGGCACATTTGAAGACAATAAAATTCATGGGGAAGGTATTTTGGAATTAATAAATGGTTCTTGTGTGTTTGGAGAATTTGCAAATGGACAGTTGCATGGATAGTTGACTTATGAATGCATAATAAGCAAATAAATAGTAAAGGGAGTTTGGAATTAAGGATAGTATTTTAAATTATGATTAAAATTTATATTAAAAGTCTCTACAGATTCTCATCATAAGCCAAGTGTCTTTATAAAACATTGAATGTTTCAACTGATGCTACCTAAGAAGATATTAAGGCATCCTTTTTTGAATTGGCTAAAAAGTATCATCCAGATTCAAATCCAGAGACCTCAATAGATCCAGAGAAATTCAGAGAAATCTAATAGGCTTATTCAACATTGTCCAATCCAGAAAAAAGGAAATATTACGATTAAGAAAATGGTATTTATCATCATATCATCATCTCAAGGGATTATTGGACAATAGTTCTAAGGGAATCCAACTTTTGGAGAGTAAGAAGATGTATACTAAAGGTGGGCAAAAGTGAATAGAGAGCATATTAAATAAAATGAAGGTTTGAAACTAAAACCTAACTATTTTAGCCGAATATTCAGATTACTTTGAGAAATAGTATTTCAGAAATCCTGACTACTTTAAACGCAAGGTAGATGAAGATAGTCCTTGGAACATGTCTTATAACCTTTACAAAAAGCATTACGACATTAAAAAAGAAAAGGCAGAGTATGTGCTACATGTTCCCACAGAGACCATATCTTATTGGGAGAAAAAATCAGATTTAAAAGAGTAATTATAATTTCTAATTTAAAAGGAGGACTATTGAGTAGAAAGCTGAAGATTTAAAAAGTGGCAAATCATTGTACATTGGTTTATTTGTAACCATGATCATCGGAGGAATTTATTATGTCTACCAAGATTAGAATTAAAATAAATAGAGAGTCTCTTAAACAGGTAGAGTAAAGGAGGGTTCAGGGTATAAGGTGAAGGCTCTTCCTTTGAACATTGTTTGAGAAATTATATATAAATATCTTTCATACTTAGTTAATATAATATTTCATTTATAAATTATCAATTGCAGCATGGAAAAATAACTTTTAGTTGCTTAATAAAGGGCTGTTCAAATCAAGGGAGACAGATATGGTGTGGAATTTTAGTATGAAATAAATGGTAAGATTTTTAAATAGAAAACTGGCTTTGGTTTTAAAACAATCGGAGATTTAATGAGCATTATTCTAAAAAATGAGATTGCTTAAAATCTCTGTCCATTCAATTCATAAAATGATTTATTAGGCTATGATATGTTGCTTGCTGAAGTGAAACATATTTCAATTAAGCCAGTAGATGAATGTATTTCATTTTTTTTATTCTAATAGAGGATATGATATTTGTGCATTTTATTGTTAACAATACCTCTTAATCTTTCCTTTTTAATAAAAAATAAATCACTGTTAAGAATGTATTAATAAATTTTGATTTTAGGCTATTTCTGAATATAATAAGGATAAAGAGAGCGCACTCAAAATTGATAATTACAAATAATACGAAATAATGGGGAAATAGATTAATGAAGGAAATATCAATAAGTTCTTGTGTGAAATGATAAGTGGAGAACAAGGATATATTAAATAGTTTGTTTAATGAAATTTTATGTTTGCATAATTAATTAAATTAAAAATAACAGTCAATGTTGAAAAAGGAAGAAATATGGCAATCGATTAAGATGTTTCAAAAGTAGAGTAAAAGAGAATTAGATTAAACGAGGGAATCAGAAGATTAATCATCATTTATTTCTGATAATGAAAAAGAAAATTTATTTAAAAATAAATAGCAATCTTGTTAATGCAAATAATAATTGTTGTCATTGAAGAAAGAATGTATGCTTTAAATAAGGGAATTAAAAGCTCAACATCAAATTGAGATGGAAAATCTTTAAAATCAATTCTAAAAAATAATCATCGAATAAAAATAATAATATGAATAAGAAATATCACAGCTAAAGGAAGATCTTGAATTTTACATTGGTGAATAAAATGACAAAGAATTGATGTAACTAATCGAATAGGAATAGTAGAAAGATAAAGAAATATTTTAGCAACAATTAGAATTTTAAATTACAGAGAAATTAAAATTGGAATAAAAGTTTATGTAAATATTCTAAATATTCAAGTCTTTGTTAGAAAGAATTAAAATAGTATAAAGAATAAGCCTAGTATTTTTAGACAACTCAGTAGAATTAGCAAATTTAATAGTTATAGTAAAGTGTACATAAAAATTGTGCCCCCCAATTATTTAGAGATACTAATAGGAAGGTGAAATTATAGACTGAAGGGATAGATAGATCGATTGTAAACGATGATAATAGCAATAGGGTGGGAATTTGTAATTCAATCAAGAATTTTAATGCAACTATTAAGCATATGGAAAAATCTCAACAATCTTAATGTTGATTAATTATTTATTTTATATAATTGCAATTAATTTTATATATAGATAATTAAAACAAAATAGTGAAAGGGTTTTTATCTTCTGACATTGTAATAATTAATGGGATGATTAAGAATGAATTGAAGGTAGATTTAATTAGGCTTAGCATTAAATTTAAAAAAGAAAATATGTACTTGTATTGATAATCATTTAAAAATAGATATTGCATATTTGAAATGTTATATATTAGACAATTTCTACTGGATCTTATTAATTGAATTTACTTCACTTATTAAAAAACCCTTAAATTAAGATGTTATTAAAAATACAGGTTTAAAGTTGGGAATGAGTTGAATTTCTAAAAATCACATATAAATATGACCAATTATATAATGAATATGATAATTATCATGCTTATTCTTAACCAACTTATAATTCAAGTTCTGCTATTCTTCTCTACAATCCGAGCAATTATTGTTATAACGCAGTTTTTTCACCTTTTAAGGCTGTTATTTGTTATTAAAGTCTAGAATTTTCAGCTTTTTAATGTGCAAAATGTCTAAATTGAAGATTGAGTAAAATACCTTTTCATTTCCTCTTCAATCCTCATTAATTCATTTGTGAGTGTTTTTTTCACATCTTATGTTTTCATACTTAAGACAGATTCTAGAGTGTCTTTTTCAGATTTCAATATTTAGACCTCTTTTTTATGAAAATTCATTTCGTCTTGAATCCCTTTGATTGTTTCCTTACATAAATGATTTCTATACTTCTAAGCTCATTAATTTTCCTTTGAGTGATGCAGGATTTTATGAACCTGCAAAACTTTAACCTGTTTATCCAAGATCGCCTTTTGTTAGGTTATTGCCAGCTGATTTAAAAGCATTACTCATTAAATTATATAAATAAATAATATTTTTGAGATGAAAGAATTACATTTTATACTTTAACTGTATCTTCATTAAGCACCAAGGTCATTTATACATTAAAATATCTTAATTTATGACATTAATTGAAATTTCTAATAGTATTTAAAGATGCACAAATGTACTGAAGCTTAGAATCAATAGAAATCCAAAACAGATTGAATAATTTACATTTCAAGGTAAAATTTAGAGATTTTAAATATGCCATCATTTATTTATGTCTTTTCTCTTATTTCAATGAGATATTTTGATAAATTAAGATTTAGATAAGTCAGGAATACAATTAAATTATTATTTTTGAATAAATAAATAAATTCTATCTTATCTTTAAAAAACCATCCATTCATTTCTAAATTATGATAGATAATGGATATTTAATTGCATTAAATAGAACAACATGCTGATTATGGTAGGCATCATTGAAAATGATTCAGCCTGAATTCTATTCGTTTTGAATCAATACTTATCTTGATAGTAAAATTCGATCAACAGCGACCAATAAAATCAAAAAACATTAATCTCCTACTTTAGACCATCAAATAATCATAATTACATAGAAGAATAATAAAAGGGATTATAATTTTATGAATTTTATTAAGTTTATAAGGATTGTTGACAGCATAGGCCAATAAAATAAATATTTTCAAACAAAAACTGTAAGGATTTCTTACAAAATAGAAGGTCTCATTTTAAATCTAATTCTCCTATTATAAATCAACCCCTTTCTCAGAAACCCTAAAAGATCATTGTTTCATGATTACTCTTATTATCTCTACTATTAGATTCTGAAATTAATATTTAATCCATAATTTCTAATCTCCTTTATTCCTTTATTCCAGCTTTAGTAATCTATTTTATGAATTTTAAGATAACATAGTAAGAAACATAAATTTATCTTAATTAATTATGTCACTATTTAATAATATTTCAATTTTCAAGCAGTTTGCGCTTGAGTTATCCCAATTTGGATGAAATTAAATCAACTGCCACAACAACTACTCTTTTTTATTTAATTCTATTTTATTTGATGTTAAATACCTGTTCTATGTATCTGTTTCATATTCTGTGTTTTTTAGTCTACAATCTGTTTATCTATTTTCTAATTCTTTTGTTTTGATAGCTACTTTTTAATCTACTTCGAATTTCTCATTTGCTCCTTATGTAATTCTTGTAGATAAGGAGGCAACCAAACCTAGATTTAAGTTATTATTAAAACCTTCCATATATGTCTTGTCTTAATTGGCCTAAACAAGTTGATCGGATAAAAGAGTCTTAAGGAGGTCGAAATTGCTGGATCTAAGAGCTTCTGCTTAATCCTCTCTGATTCTTTCAGATTAAATGTAATTTTCAATTTATTTTAATATTGAAAGCACTTTCCTTGTTAAAACTTCAGCCTAAGATGGATCATCAGATGCCTTCAAAGCCATTTCACTCATTATCTCAAGCATAGAAGCATAACCTTCTAGTTGAACCTAAATTATTAATTAGATTAAGATATACATGATGTTTTATTTTATTGACTTTTTAAGCAACTTAAGCCAAAGATGTGAGTGATCTCGATTCTGTGTCATCTTGTTCGGATTCTTCATATTTGAAACTATAAGATTCTTCTAAAAATGAGGGCTTTTCAAATCTTTTTCTATTTTTCACAAGAATGTCTAAGTAACTATTGAAGTATCCTTTGACTTAATTAACTCCGAATAAGGATTATTCTAAATTATCCAAAATAGTTTCATAGGCTGCAGTCTCAGTTTCTCTCTTGTGAGATTAATATTGCAACTCAGCCTTTAATTCAGTAATTTCGTTATTTTTACGTTCCAAGCTGGCAACAGCTTAGACTTTTTAAGGATTCAAGGAATCAAGTTGACTCTTGAGACCAAGTGATGCAATAGTATTTTGATTAATTTAATTTTTGAGTGTTGTGATGTCGATGTCACAATTTTATCTAATCCTAACTATGCGATCATCGTCTCTTTACTATTCATTTTCAAGAGTTGTTTCAATTCCTTATATCATATTAATAAGATTGGACACAACTGGGTCTTCAGTTTGTAGCTCCATCATAATAGTTTGAAGAATTGTTTGTCCAAAATTAGAGCTTTATAATTCTTCAATCTAATGGTCAAAGTCCATCGTTAAGCATCCTAAAACTAGGAGAGACAATAAAATTGATATTTTCATATATTTATATATATATTAAAATCCGTTTTTATTTATTGGTATTAATATTTTTCAGAATCTTATGCGTTGAATATAGCTTTTAGTTTCCATGTCGAATCTTGTTTCAAAGATATCTATGCATTCAACAATAATCTCAAGTTGACCATTTCTATAAATAAATTAATTTTGCTACCTTGAATCAGTTTATTGTCTGTGTGCCTTTTCAGTGTCACTGCAAGTTTGATCCCAATCACCCTTTTCAGTTTATTTATTATTAATAACCTATAATTATATGATATTCATTACAGCATCTTAAGTGGAAACGTCATTTCTAACTTCTAAGATCTTTTATCCTAAGACTTCGTAACGAGCATTCAAATCAGCAATGCTTCCTGCCAATCTTCTATTAGCCAAAAGTAATCTTTCCTTTTAGGTCTAAAAATCTAATTCTCTTCCGTCATCTGCTTTCATCTCTTCTTTTTAGACTTGGAATATGCTATCAACAAGAGTGTCAATAATTTTGACTACTTTTTATGCTGCACTTTCTTATGTTCCTTCATCTTGTAATACTTCCAATAACATGTTGACCATAGTATGGAATCCCTTTTTGTGAGGATAATATTTCAAGAAGTTTTAGTGATGACTCTTCAATTCAGCAAAACTGCTCTTCTTTAATGCTGTAATACCTTAAGATAAGATTTATTTTGCTTCTTATAATGCAGAAATCAATCCTACTAATTCATCTCTTCTTTATTCATATTCACCCTATTAAATTATTAACAAATATAAATTACTCTTTAAACATTACGAGCTTCTTGCAATACACTAATTCTATCTAAATTTCTTTATTCTTCCCCTTGCTTGTCAAATAATTGCTATTTCTTATCATTTTGTTCTTATTGTAAAAGAGGTAATCTATCTTCTGCTGTTGCTTTTCTTTCCTTTGCAACTGTAATCACTGCAGCTGCGGCTTCAGAGGCTGTTTAACAACTTTACAATGACCCTTACAAATCTTCATCTTCAGCTCTCTATTCGTTGAGTAGATCATCCTTCATTTGTTTAAGGAGATGCACAACTGTATCAGCAGGATGCTCTTGGAGCAATTATACTTGTAATGTTTATATAATGGTTTTTCCAAATTCAGAATCTCTTAATTAAGCAAAGAAATATTCGTCTCTTGCTAGAGCTACTCCCACTAGCACAATCAATACGATTATTTTCATTTTTATTGTAATAATTATTAAAAAACGAATATATGAAGTAAAATTAATTACAAATAATCACTCAATACCATGACTTTTAATAATTAACTTATGTAACTTCATCTCCTGGTATTAAAGATGATGTCAAATTGATTATCAATTTCATTTTAGATTGGTTTAACTTTAGAATCGCTTCTCTTCTCTACAAGTGTGGAGGGGTTTTAAACATGCTCAATGTTCTCTTGGTTTTTTAAGTACATAAAGAATACTCCAATATATAGTGTTTATCATTAAGCATTGATAGTGGTCATTTCAAAAACATATTCTTAAGTAATTAATCTTGAATTGAATTTCATATCGTATAATATATGATCAACAGTAAAGTGTATTATATTAGATTAAAGTTAAATTACATGATAATCCCAAATATTTTTGGTAATTAATAAATTTTGGAGGACAAATATTTTATTTTGGGAAACCATTCTAAAAGAATAAGTTGTTTATTCTTACATAACAGTTAAACCAATAATAGAGGAAATGAAAAATTAGTATAAATAATAGAAGAAATTGTATAATTGTTTATTTTTTATGGAATAACACTTCAAAAACCAAAATTGTTAACGTTCATCATTCTCTTTATAAATTGAAATTTAATACATTAAAAAGTAAATGAATAAAATATAATTTCTAAATTAATATTAAAATACAGGTTTCTCATCTCCCTAAACTACTTTTTAAGTAAGAAGTAAAATCCCTACAATTCCATTTATCTAGAAATAGCTTCCACACATTTCCAAATACACTGTATTTTTTGTGCAAAACTTTTTTTAGAGTATATTTTAATCTAGCATTATCTTTGTTTTCTGCTTAACTTCCTTCATAAACTTTGAACTTATGCGAATTTGAACTTATTTTTTTATCATGCAAATCTTAATAATAGGCGTCGAGTTAATCAAAATTATCAAAATATCTCCCTCTAATACCATCTGTTTGTAAATGAAGTACAACATATGAAAGGAATTGGGTATTCTCAAATACTTATTCAATTTTTAACACTCCTTTATAATAAAACTTCCTCATGTCTCCAGTTAAATAAACCAAGATAGCATACTGATGCCCAATAGGAAATTCTTCAAGATATTTTATATTTAGAGGAGTTTCTACTTAAACTAATTTAATCAACACCTTATAGTTTAAGTTTTCAGCTATCTCATTAATGAGATCTTCATCTAAATGAACGCACTGTTCAACAACCTATTATCTTGTTCCTTAAGACCTAAATTAAGAATTGCTTTAACAAACACTGTATGACATAGATTATACATTTATTGTTGGGCTTATAATTTAAAGTAAAGTCTTAATTCTATTAGAATTGTAAAAATTATTATTTTAAAAAAGAAATAAATATGTTTTTACAATGATGTCCATAAGTGACTTATAATTCACTTTTATTCTAATTAATATAAACCATAGAAAGACCAAATTGGTTATAAATTGTTTCTAAATTCAAGTTATTTCACTTTTAGATTTTTACTTTACTCCCTTTGTTTTTTAATTCTCTTTTCTCATATAACTAATTTATTGATAGATGAATATTGAATTATTAGGTTAAATTTATGAATTTAATAATAATTTTATGTAATTTAATATAAACAATAACATATAATTGAATTTTCTTAATATAAAATTAGTTAAAATGAGTTTGGAATAGATTCAACAGCACATAAATCAAATAAAAACAAGTCATCAGATGCCAAATAAGGAATTTCAAAATACTTTCAAACTTTTTGAGAGTTATGTTACTTCCTTAGATAAGAATAATTAAGAATAATTGAATCAAGTTTTTAAGGCTTTGAAGAGATTTCGAAGTAGATTAGAAATTAATTGATACTTAATTAAACTGATTATCACACAAATATAAAAAAATGGAATAATACATATGTCTTCTTGTATGATGTGAAATTGGATTTTAGTAAAAAGATATCAAAACTAACAAACAGCATATAGTATATTAAGAATATGAGGATTTAATCAATGTCAGTTTTAATCATCATCATTATACAAGCAAGGAAATGTTAAAAGCTTCAATAATGATATTTCATGATTTGGAAGTAATTTAGCTGGGTTAAATGCTATGCGAATTACAATAATTTAGAGAACCTATTGACCAAAATTAATTTAAATTATAACATCTTTTCTTATCATAACTTAACTCGCGCATTCGCTTTATTCTAAGTAATCATAACAATAAACTTAGTTATTATTTTGTTTTTATGAGAAATCTGAACTTTAAATAGTTTGTTTTAAAGTAAGATAATTTTTTGCAGCATTACTGGCAAGATTAACCCACGACCTAAATCATAGTAAAAATATAATTTAATAATATTAAAGAGGGAGTTAATAATTTAAACAAAGTTAAGAAATCCAAAAGTTAAATAAAAATATATGTGAGCAAGCAGTTCTTGAGAGTATCAGAATCCGCAGCTAAACTGTCTAAATTAATTGTCAAATCCTTAATAAAAGAATTCAAGAGAACTCGATTATGGCTACTGATATCAGATAAAATTTCAATATCTTCAGTTTCTTCAAAGATAGAGTCAATGGAACAATGATTTGAAAGATAATTAAAATAAAACTGATCAGCTAATTAGATATAGAGGATTCAACAAAAAAAGCTTGATGATAGAAAAGTAAATATTAGATTAGATTATTTTAGTTGAATTTAAATGTAATGGTGATATTTCCAATCCATGTTTGGAGTGGAATGCATATATGAAATAGTCATTTATTTAGCTTAAGAATTTTAAGATTAAGTAGATCAATCTTTTAGATTAGACTGTAAAAGAGACAGCAAAAGGATTGAAGTAATAACAACGTTGCAATAAAAGGATAAACATACCTTCTAAAATTGCTTAACAATTTTCTTAAGTAATCTTTTGAATCTAATTCTTA
Source organism: Paramecium tetraurelia (assembly GCF_000165425.1). NCBI lineage: Eukaryota > Ciliophora > Oligohymenophorea > Peniculida > Parameciidae > Paramecium > Paramecium tetraurelia. Next base: position 25,450 of record NW_001799078.1, read on the forward strand.
GATAGATACATTAGTATTGCCATAATGGTAAATGATTACAGCATTGTATCCAAGTCTCATCGATTTACCTAACGAGATTAAGAGAAATCTGGAGATTTTGGAAGAAGAGAAAAAGAAGATAAGCAATTGATTTTAGTGATATTAATAAATATCCAAAATAATATGAAGAAGGCAGTAAAGGAGGCTGAGAGAATATCCTCTAAAATATCATCTCCCATGATCGTTGATCTCTTTGAATCTCAAGGATCAGGTCTAATGCCATACTTAAAGAATGCTGTGAAAACTAGATTGGCATTGAATTAAGCAGAATCTTGTTTCATAGGTATTAGGAGTCTCAAAGTTATCTAGATTTTAAAAGAAGTTAGTTTCCATTGTTCGCGAAGGATAGATATTTCGAATTCTTAGAAGCCTATAATAGAAAGGACAAAGTAGATTTAATTAGATTATTGTCTGTTCCATTATATGATGTATTGCATAATATAATTGTTAGATTGTCAAAGCAAGTCTAAAGGACAATAAACCCTTGCCTTTTAAATTATATAAAGAGATGACTGATGCTTAATTGGTTTAGGCTAGATTATTTTCATAAAAGAAGATGGCATTGCAATCATCATAAACATGGCATCAAATTACTGTTAAATTTAATTTTATTGATCCAGAAACTAAGAAGGATGTTGTAAAATACAATGTTCTAGAAAGAAGAGAATCAGATAGTTCTGAGAAGGATTGGCGTATATGTAAATTAGATTGATTTAAAACCACACATATATTTTTATGCTATTTGCAAAATAATATTATTTATATGCTAAATTAGTTGATAATTTAAAAATAAATTTTTATAGTTATATTTTATATGCTCAAAATTCCTTGTAAGTATCATCCAAATTCATCAGTGGAAAGAATATGTGCAAGTTCGTCTTGCAAAAGAGATCCAACATTATGTTGGGAATGCATGATTGATGAAGCTGATCATGCTAGAAATCATCGCGATGTTATGGTATTTTTGAATTTCAAATTTAGATTGATTTTGACAATTTCACTACTAGACTAGATGAGGAGTTCAGAAATGTTTTGGAGAAGAGGAAGAAAGATTAATAATTGGCTATGGAAGGTCATTTGAAGTTATTGCATACCAAACAAGATTTCATTGATAGATATGAATCATAGATCAATAACAGGAAATGTTGGGTTGATTACATTATAGCTGATACGATGAATCTGTTAACTTCACTATTAGAGAAGGTGAAGGCTGAACTTTATGAACATTACGATGAACGATTTCTTCAATATTAAAATTCGTTAAATTTTTTAGTTTAATCCATACAACATAGGTATGGCTTAGTTCCACTTCCAACAAAAGAAGAAATGATGAATTCACTATAAGAGTTGTCAAAATAAAACAAGGAATGCAACACCTATGTGTCTGAGTTGAAGATCAAATTACTGCCACCTGAAGACTTAGGCAAAAACTTGGCATTTATTGACACTTTTTAAGAATTTCAAATATAAAATGAGATTGTTGAGGAATTAGAGAAATAGTGGGCAGAAACACCTTAGTCTGATCCTGAAAATCCAACATTTTAACAGGAATAAAACTTTGTAGAAATCATGAACTCAATTAAATAATAATGTGAAGTACTTATGGATGAATTCAAAGTATAAATCAATTTAAAAGATTTAATACTCTCAAGAAATACTCAATATTAAAATCCTGATGAATCTTTGAACAGTATTATTAATTCAATATTTTATTCTAGTTTTAAGCGATGTCAAGAATTAAACTTCTGATCAGAAATTAACAAAAACCCAAAGACAATATGATAGTCCAAAACTATTCGAAACCCTCTAACCTAATTCTCCTGTTTATAATGCTGGGATTGAAAATAATAATTCTTAAGCCTTAAAATTCTAGTCCAGTTAATAAAGTAGAATTTCTAGTTCATCACGCATTAAATTTTACAGAACTGTTGAAACATCATAAATGAGAGGAGTTACAAGTTTATTATAGGTGGATTAGAGGACTATAGCATCTGGTAGTAGAGATAAGACAATCAGAATTAATAATTTGGAGGTTCCTCAATAAAGTTTCACTTTAGAAGGACATGTTGATTAGGTGACAGCTCTTTGTATGTTTTAAGAAAAGTTATTGATATCAGGAGGAGGAAATCTTGATTCTTCTATAATTATTTGGTCCTTGTCCACTAGAAAGTAGATTAATAAATTAACAGGACATTAATCTGGAATCACATCTCTAATTGAGTTATCAGACAATCATAGTATATTAAGTGGTAGTTATGATAATTTGGCTATCATTTGGAATGTTACTTCAGGTAAATCTCTTTGTGCATTGAAAAAGCATACAGCCATGGTTTCATGTCTCCAACTTGTCAAAAGAGATATTGTTGTAACAGGCTCATGGGATAGAACTTTAGCTATTTGGTAGTTGTATTTTGAGGGTGAAGAAATAGTTTCTGCTTCTTATTTGAGAGACATTAAAACTGAAGGTGCTGTGTTATGTGTCAAAAAGTATTCTGAAAGAAGTATCATTTTTGGAGGAACTTCCAATAAAGTTTCAGTGGTTGATTGGATGAATGGAGAGATCAAACTAAAGTTAAATACATCTTAATTTGGTATTTGCGATATCATTTGTTCTGATTATCTATTGGGATTAGGAGCTAGCGATTCTACTATTAGATTGTGGGTGAATAACTAAGAAATAGAAGTCTATCGAGATCATAAAATTATTATTAATAATTATAATACCAATCCAAAAATGATATAGGTTGGCAAGAATCAGATTGCTGTTATTAATAATAAAGACGAATAGCCTCATTTCAATATATTTATTATTGAATGATTATATATATATTTAAATTATTTAGATGGTTTTATTAAAAAAAAAAAATATGCCTTTGGTGGGGGTCGATCCCACGACCTCGAGATTATGAGACTCGCGCTCTAACCAACTGAGCTACAAGGGCATCTCTATTAAAAATGGTCAATCCCTGATATTTATAAGTAGATTCATATACAGATTTATATGAATAAATTTTTAACGAATTATAAATAATTCAAATTTTAAAACTAAATGAGATCCTTTTAAGTTAGCAAAGACTCGTCATTCAGGTATCATTTTATACTCCATTTAGGATCTTATGTCCTTCTAACAAAATAGAAATGGAAGAAGAGACTGTAGAAACCCAAATCTAATCAGAGGTAAAGAATATCTACAGACCAATAAAAATTATTCTTCCACCTCCTAATCTCCCTAAAATTGTTTCAAGCACTAAGTAAATTTGATTGTTATGTCAGAACTTGTAATTGCAAGAAATCCTAATGCTTGAAATAGTATTGTGATTGCTTTGCTAACGGATAGGTTTGCTCAGAAAATTGCAATTGTGTAGGATGTTTTAATAATTCTCTCAATAATTCGTAAAGAAAAGAAGCAAAATTATAAATATAAACAAGAGATCCAAGGGCATTTAAATAAGCCTTTAAAGGATGCAATTGTAAAAAGTCAGGATGTTAAAAAAAATACTGCGAATGCTTTCAAAATAATTTATAATGCACTCATTAATGTAGATGTGAGGGGTGTGTTAATTGCTTAAAATGAGTGTTTAGTTAAATTAATATTTCTTAACCTGTTTCAAATTGCATAATTTTATTCCTATTCACTTCAATTTCATCATCAATAATTGTATAGATTTGATAAACATATTTAATAATGAACATATTAAAATCATTGTATTTCACTGATAGACTTTTTAATTGATTTGATAAGTGATTCACTATTGGGAAATGTACCATTTTGTTAAAGAACATTTAAGCATTCTTATAGTTTTTCTTTTTGCAAATTTTTGTCTCCAATTTTTTCATAAAAATCAGCCAAGACAGTGCTTTTCTTATATTAGCGAGAGAACTTAGTAAATGCTATGCTTTCAATCTTATCTAAAGTCTTTCTTAGCTAACAATAAATATTAAAATATACTTATTCAATTGGTTACTATTGATTAAGTCTTTCCAAAAACTCAGTTCTTAATCTTTAGAATTTGATAATTTATTCGATGTCAGAAATGTAGGTTATATTATGGGATTCTGAAGACAATTGTACAATGTAATCTTTAGCTGATAAAAAGTCTTGTTCATTGATGGCCAACTCTAATAATGTAACAAGAGTTTCTCCATACTATTGATGTGATGAATCAAAGTAGGATTTAAGAATATTTAATTATGCTAAGCAGTATTCTTAAGCAGCCTTATTATCTCCTTTGCCAATTAGTGCTTAGATGAGTTGTTAATTGAATTCTATTTGCATTGGAACATCCTATTTTATTTTTGCCATCAGCTCAATTAGCTTCTAAAGATTAGTACTATAGTATTTATTTAGAAATAGTTCATATCTAATCAATGTATAGAGAGTATTTTCATTTTCTTTTGTATTTTTGGCAATATCATCTAATTTATTTTTGATTGCATTCATTTCCTCCAACTTTTCGTTTTTTTGGTATAAGTAATTATATAATTCAATTAAAGTAGCAACGTAGTTCTCATCATTTGGACTCAATAACTTTTATTCGATCAAATAATCAAAGTATGTTAATGAAGCATCGATTAATTATTTACCATCCTCAAATCTTCCTAAGTGTAAACAAGACTTTGCTAAGTTTTTCAATATTATAGCTTCATTAATAAGAATGTTCATAAAGTGTCTTTTCAAATCATCGTCACTTAATTCTGTTTTTACGGTAATTTGCTTAGAGAATACTAAGATAATACGAAATCAATACTTTTTCTAAATAGATGACCAGTATTATCTAACAAAGTGGCAGCAATTCCCAATTAATCAATTGATTCACTAAACTTTCCTCTTTCTTAGCATATTTTGGAATATAATGACAAGTGTGTGACCATATTTTGGATATGTTATAATTCTTATTCGAATAAATTCTCACTATTAGGAGTTTGATTTTAAATAGAGGCTTAATAGATGGGGCACTAATTATCAATAAAGTATTAGAGATATTAAACAGCTTCTCCAGCAGATTATTCAGCAATAGATAATTTATCTAAATTTGACATGCAATGAATCATAAATAGTCCTGTGAGAAAAGCTTAGTTTTCATCTTTATGATCCTTAAATTCATTCCTAAAATCTCCCTACATAATTTCATTCAAGAGCTTGCTGCAATCCTCTCTTTTATCATTCTCGAAATTCAGTTAAGCAAGTACCAACAAATCTCTTCTGTATCCTTCATAAAACTTACTATAAAATTTATTTTATTTCTATACTTTTCTTCTTGTTTGTTAGGAAACAGTAAAGTGTTTATTTGCTTTTTTACATCTATAACATCTAGCATGATTTTTTCCTTTTATTTGTATTCCTCAATCTCATAAAATTTAGAATTTAATTCTGCCAATTTGGTTTTTAATTAATCGATGCTTTGGGTCCCTGTTGTAAAATAGAATCTTTGATAGTAATTAAATAATTTCAAGTTTTTTCCGATTCTTTAACCACATACATTAGTGCCTAATTTAAATAGTTATTTGATCATAATTAAATTTTTATAATTTATTTAATTTAATTGAAATCCTATTTGTTTGTGTTACTAAGTATGTTTTAATTCCAAAACAATAATTTTAAGTAATTATAAAAATACTACATATAACAATAATGGAAAATCATATAAAATGATTGCTGGATGTAATGCTAGAGTATCGTTATTAGAGAATGCAACTTATAGTTTTGAAGAGAGGAGAGGAGCTCACTTAGGATTAAAAGGTTCTTGATTTTACTCTATTTTATGCTGTGGGCAATACCATTTTTTTTACTCCAATAATACTTCTCATTTAAGTTTAAGTTGTACTCAAAGGGCTATCACATGATTATTTCTCTGCATATTCTTCTGGGAAATGAGTTTTTATCATTAACTTTTTGGGTAATTTTGGATAATTAATCGGGTATTAATGATGTTACTATTATCTTTGGGTTTATTGTGATTGTACCATCTATATTTCTCCCTATTATACAAAGTTATAGCCTCTGTGAGTTTTAAGAAAGAGCTCCGATTAAGTATGGGATGAAACTTCATAGGATACTTTTAAGGGTTGTTTCCTCAACTTTTAGGATGCTAGATCCATTTATAATTTGATTTAATCCATTCTCTATTTCTTCTTATTTTGATATAAGAGGAGATTTCGTTTTGCAGTTGCCATTGGTTGAGTTACCTTTTCTTGCGAAAATTCTTCAGGAACTTCTGTTTAAATTCTTTTACAGAAATACTATGGATAGAAGCTGGCTGTTTTAACATCGGTTTCAGTTCTTAAATTAGCCAATTGTTAGAGTTCGATCCTATGAAGCTTTAGTTCTTCTCCTTATTATTCAAACATTCTTTCTACCAAAGATGTTCTATTGATCTTATATGCGTAGCCTTTGGATGAATTACAAACAAGGGAATATTCATATGGTAAATTAATATTGAGATGATAGAAGCCAAATACTTGCAATTCTCCAATTTCAAATAGCTTTTTGATAACTTATTAAATTTACATTAACACTAGCTTAATTGGGCTTCATTATTTTTTTAACAAGAAAACTTCCGGATTTTATCAAAATGAAGTAGTCAGCTTTTTAGCCTTCTTTGATGACAATTTAATTCTTTTCAAATTCATATAGAAAAGAATTCAAATAGATATGTTTTAATTATGTTCTGTGCAAATGGGAAAATATTCTGATTTGTGAGAAATAATCAATGTTCTTGAAATAATAATAAAGTGATTTTACTTCATCCAATTGTTTTTATTATTCTTCTTAAAGAATATGTTTAAATTGTTGTTTATCTAGGACAGCGAAAGTGCAATCAGTATTACATTAAATGGTAGCAAGTCTTGGCTATTTATGTAATAGGGCTAATTCCCCAAAAGATTCACCTTTGTTTAGTATTCTAACTGCCTCCATATCAGATTGATTAGGTTTTCTGACTAGGACAGTGACAGATCCTTCCAATATGATGTAGAATTTTGTACCAACACTGTCTATGAAAATTTTATGATATTAGTTGTACCAACATAGAATACGATTTCACTTGCTTTGAATTTTTCACAATACATGTTTTTGCAACATTTCCTTTAAATTTATAATCCATTATCTTGTTTCATGTACTATTTAAAAAATGGGAGCTACGATGTCAATTGGACTAATAAATTAATTTCTGCTTTGCTCCTGTGTTGGGGACTCTTTCTTAATAGAAACTCAACTTCATCTATTTATTTTTACATTTTTAATAAATGTTAATGTTAATGATTAATAAAATTAGACATATCATAAGTAATTTTGTTCGGCAACCATTTATTGTAATCCAACGGTATAAATACATGTGAATCAGTATGATCGAAAAGATGATTACAGTAAAATGAACAAATAAAAAGTGGTAAATATTTCTAATAATACTGTTGTAAAGATTAAAAGTAATGAAGTTTATGTTGTAATATTTAAATAATGAAATTCGTTTTATTGTTATTGTATAGCGTTTCTTTTTAAGGTATCCTGGGTGAAACTGTTCAAATGAAGGATAAATGTCAATGCAGCCATATATAATTAATAGAGGAATGTATCATAGATTGCGAATGGGATTATGATACAAAGAAGTGTAAGGATCCAAATCCTTCATTAATAAGAACACACTATTGTTCAAACTTACGAGACACTTGTAATAAAACTCAAGGTTGTGGCAATTATAATGGTGTGTGTGTTCCATTCACAGGATGCAGTGCAATAAAAAGAAATACTAATTATGAATGTCAAAGGTATTCAGAACTTTGCATAACTGATGGTTACAAATGTGTAGAGAAGAGCGTTTGTGCAGATTACAAAACTAGATACTCCTGTCGCAATAATTATATTAATTACGAATGGTCTGGGTTTTGTTATTGGGACAAAAAGGAATGTAGGAATGCCTAGAGTTGCCATGAATTATCATCTAGTTTAAAGAATGATGCAGAATGCAGAGGGCAATTGAGTTGGTGTACATATAAAAAAGGAGGAGGTTGTGAAGATTCAGGAGAATAATGCAAAGATCAAAAATTCTAATAGCAATGTGTGACTAATAAAAGGAGGAATGTTAAATGTTTTTGGGATGGATTAGCATGCTATGATTATTCTTGTAAGTACATTAAAGGCGATTGTATAAAAAATGGATGTTCAATCGATAAGGATTCATATTGTATGGACAGATTAGAATGCGAAGAATACACTATTTAGAAATCATGCACTTACAATAAATCAAATATTTAATGTATGTGGGAAGCCAATCAATGTAGAATTAAATCCTGCGAAAATGCTAATGCAAATAGACAAACTAATTAATCATGTTAGGAAATTGATTCAATCTGTATTACCAAGTTTGGAGGAGGATGCAAGAAGAATGGGGAATGTGGAGAGGCCAATAGTAAACAGGGATGCTAGTAGAATACCAGAGGAGATGAATGCTATTGGAATGGGTATTTGTGTGTAATAAAATAATGTCAATGGGCACCTGCTGCTTATTATAAGGAAAAGGATATATGTAAGGATTTCTAATCAAATTGTGTGTATGGTAAAGATATGTGCATTGAAGATGGGTGTTATGCGTAATTAACTCGAGATAAATGTAATGAGAATAAGAAATGCAAATGGATGGGTTAGTGTGACATAAAAACTTGTGAGACTGCTGGAGCAAATGTAACTTACACTTCCCATTAAGATTGTCAAAATTATCTATCGAATTGCACTTTGTCAGATTCAGGAATAGGATGCATGTTGATTAGATACTCTTGTGATCAATATACTAGATAGATTCAATGTTATCGTTCTATTTTGAGTAAATGTACTTGGCATAATAATTAATGTTTGGACAGTAAATGTGAGTATTATAATTATTCAACTCATGAAGATTGTAATTATGAGTTACAGAACTGCACTAGTGATGGATCATAATGTATATCACTGAAATCAAATTGCTCTTAATATACTCAAATGGAATCATGTAAGATTAACAAGTAAAATTATAAATGCTCTTGGAAGAATGACAAATGTGTTGATCTCACTTGTGATATGATTTCAAAAAGCGAGAATTATAGTACTCATTAAGATTGTTATACAGAATCACCAAATTGCACTATTTTGGAAAGGATTACTGGATGTATTGAAACGCCCTCTGATTGTCGTTTGTTAAATTAATAGTAATGTTATGGAAAGAAGTGCATCTATTCAAATGGAGAGTGTCGAGAAAAGTAATGTAGTGATTACAAAGGCGATATTACTTAAACGAATTGTGAAGCCTTTATTGAAGGTAAAAAGTGTATGAGGGGGCCTGGTTTGATTCCTTATAGTTGTGTTGATAAAGTTGCACAATGTGGAGATATCAAATAGTAGTATTAATGTGAGGATTTTCAAGATATTGATAATAATAAATGCAGATGGGACTATTCTTTCTGTATTAAATAGCAAGAGATTCTAAAACGCAAAGAATCTAACAATACTTGTATTAATGGTTCAACACCTTTTGATGACAACTTTTGTATTAGATAAAAGTCATGCACTGATCCAGGTATAGCCACAGTGGATTATACAGATGAAATATGTGAAAATTATTTGATATCTTGTCAAATGCAAAATACCAAATTGTGCAAGACTAAAAATGTTGATCTTGATAGCAGTAATTGTGATTTTTACAAATCTAAAACAAATTGTACTTCGTAATCTCATTGCTATTGGGCGAATAGTTGTAAGGAAATAAAAAGCAGTTGTGATGCTTTGGAAACTAAAGAGGATTGTTAAGATAATAAAGATACTTCAGGGACATTCTGTATTTGGGATGTTGATCATTCTTCATGTAAAAATATTTGTGATACATTGTCTTCCAAGAATCAATCATGTTCAACTCAGGATTCGAAATGTGTACTCAAAGGTGAAGACATTACCAAGTGCATTAAAAAGAAGCAAAATTGTTCTAATTACGTAAAGTCAAAAGTGGAATGTGAAGATGATGACAGGTGTACATACAATTTAAATGAACTCTGTGTTGAAAAGTAGTGCTCTGATCTTACAACTAGTGTGTTGCATGATGAATGCAATTCTTATAAATCAGAATGCACAATTGCTTATCCTGGAGGATGCACCAATTTATTATCCAAATGTACTGATTATAAGACTCAATTATAGTGTGTAATTAATAATGAATCCAAACCTTGTTATTGGTCAGAATATAAAGGATGCGTTGATAAAAATTGTGCAGAGATTATTTATGATCCAACTGTAGGTGAAGAAAACTAGTACCTAACATTTTGTTATTTCGATAAAGAAGCGAAGAAATATGGGGATTTAAAGGATTCTTGTACTAAATATTCCACTGAAAAATAATGTCAAAAATAACTCGATGGTTATGAGTGCATATGGCAAGAAGATAAATGTTAGAAGGCTACTTGTGAAAATATTAAAATAGTTGAGTACAATCATTAGGGATGTTATGATAAAAATATAAAATTAAAATGCACTGTGAATTTAACTAATGATAAATGCATTGATTTGTTTTCAGACTGCAAACAATATTAAACAAAAGAATAATGTGTTATAACAACGCTTAATGAAAGTTGTGTTTGGGACTCAAGTTATTCAACATGTAATTTCAAAACTTGTTAAGATAAATAAATAACTGTAGAAGATAAATGTTCTGATTATCTCTCAAGTTGTGTTGATAACATATCAAAATGCAGAAACCTCATTTGCGAAGATTATGAATATGATAACGATGTGGATTGTAGAAATGCAGATAGTAAATGCACATCTAATGGTCGTTTTTGTGTATTGAGAGGAACTTGTGATCAAAATTAGTATAAACAAGCTTGCAATATAGATGTCAACAATAAACAATGCAGTTGGAATTACAATAAGAATTAATGTAGTTTTGTCTCATGTCGAGATGCTCCAACTTCATTGACTCGTACCTAAGATTGTGAAACATACTTTCCAAATTAGAGTTGTGTCACTAAAATAGGAGGAGGGTGTCTTGTGGCAACTAGTTGTTATGATTTAATTCAGTTTGATTGTGAACAAAATAAAACCTTAAAATGTATTTGGGAAAAGGATATATGTAGATTCAAGGAGTGTAAAGATTATAAAAGTAGTTATGTTTTGGATTGTCAAAGCAAATCTTTAAATTGTACCTCTGATGGTGTCACATGTGTTGAAATGAAAAATTGTGCATAGTATTATTCTAAGTAAACGTGCAATTTTGGTACTGATGGAGTTTGCATTTATTTGGATGATCGTTGCCAGCCATATAAGAATTGTTAGTCAATTTATTACACCTCTCATTAATAATGTTATGATACTTTGCAAAATTAATGCACTTCAAATGGAACCTAATGCATACCTATAACCTTTTGTAATGAGTACAAAGATAAGATATCATGTGTAAAGGGAATTGATGGAGATTGTGGTTGGGAAAACTCGAAATGTGTAAAGTTTTCGTCCTGTGGTGATTATCATTTCAAAACTCACGAAGAGTGCAATTCGATTAATTCAAGCTGCACAACTGACACAGTTAGTGCGTGTATTGAATTATTAGAATGTTCTAAATATGGACAAAAAAATTGTAGCCTTGATAAAAGTGGAGTAGTTATAAAAGATGGTTTAATCATCAAATAAAATTAATGTATATGGAAAGATTAAAAATGCACTTCTATTACATGTTAAGATATGTATGGAACTAATCATTCAAGTTGTTACAGTTAAATGTCCACTTGCACTTCAGATGGTACAAAGTGTCTAGTTATGGAATCAGATTGCTCATCTTATTCCTAAAATATTTGTGATTACGCATAAAGTAAAGAGGGTAAATGCGCTTACGTATCATCCAAGTGTTCCAAAGTAGATTGTTCAACTAAAACTTTAGAGAATTAATGCAAAGAAATAAAGCATTGTCAATTTATCAATGGATCCTGTCAATCTTACATTAAATGTTAAGAATACAAAACAGAAAAGGATTGTACTGTAGGTACTGATGGTCAATGTGTATACAAGAACTCTTAATGTAGTTTAATCAATGATTGTACTGGTGCTAATTAACAAAAATTATGCCCAACCAAGACTTGTTATTGGAATGATTAAACCTCTACTTGTCAGCCACACACTTGTACTACCTACGCCATTTAGAATTCTTGTGGATTGTTTTATAATTTTAAAAAGACTCAAATCACCTATTGCACTTACAATGAAGTGGATCGTGCATGTAAAGAGACAAGTCCAACCTCATTTAATCTTGTTGATTGCTACAAGAAATCACTCGGATATTTCTCAAACACCAATGAAACATGTTCGTCTTGCATTATTACTAAATCAAATGATACTGATCACAATACCACAAATCCTGGTAATAGCACAAGTTCTTACAATGCTGTTAATTTTGCCCTCATTATAATCGTATTATTAATTGTCATTTGAAAATACATTGTCATCATCTATATATATTAATTATTATTTATGTTTAAACATGCAGGCACCTCAGAAAACAAAGCATTGATCGAAGTCAACATCCATCAACTTAATATCAATATATCAGTTCCAAACTGCGAAGTTATGGTCGTGTTCCAAAGAGGAGACAGAAAAGCTCAAACGCAACCAGTCTCATTGGTAAACAAATGTGCCAGAATCGAACAAATCCTCAAAATCCCTGCCACTCTCTATTATGATGTTAAGCAGAAGGAATACTAAAAGAAAATGGGCACCTTGATTGTCCTCGTCAAATATGAAAAGGGAATGAAGAATGCAGGTCAAATCGATATTGATTTCTCCTCGTACCTAAATTAAAAAAAGGGGAAAATCGATGAGATCTCACCCCTTTCTAAATGTCCTGACTCTAATGCCACCCTCTCATACACAATCAACTTCTTGAGTCAAGAATAGAGATCCAAAACTCCTGAAGCCAACATCAATAATAGTATTCTAATCTCTAAATACAGTTAGGGAAGATCAATCCAAGGCTCAAATTACATAATTAGACTTGTAAAATAAGCAATTGAAGGAGGACAATATTCGATTACAAGATGAAGTCGATTAATTGAAAGCCTAAAATAAATAATAATAGATCTACATTCAACAACTATAAAATTAACTCAAATAAGGTCAGGAGGTATTAATCAAATAGAATTCATCTAAACCCAATTATGAAACACCTACTGCACAACCAGAAGAATGCCAAAAATGCTATGAATTTCAATTAGAATTAGGTATGTATTTTCGTATTTATATCTAAGAGTTATTAAAAAAATAAAAATCCATTAAGTAGCTTCCTTGTGAGAAGTGCTCAAATTTAGAGTAGTAAATCGAATCACTCAAAAAGCAATATTCACAAGGGTCAAAGAAGGAGAGTTCTGATTAAAAAGTTGAATTGTTAAATGAAGCCAACACTCATTTAAAGGAGCAATTGTATGAGCTTGAATAATAAGCTGCCAAAATTAGAAAGGAAAACCAGGATCTAAAAAACAAACTCAATATTTAAAACCAATAATTAATAGACTGCAGAGAGAGAATATAAGAATTAGAAAACAATGATGAAGATGATAAACGCATTGCAGAATACTAAAAATTAATAGAAAAATCAAATGATGATCTATTGGATATCTAATAAAAATTGTTTTCATTTTAAACTGAATGCGATTAGCTCTAAAGAGAAAAGAATGAATATGAGCAATAGCTTGAGATTTTGTCTAAAAAATATGATACTCTAGGTAATACGTTATTAAATTATATAGAATTATAACTATTCTAATAAAAATAAAGATATGCTAACGCTATGCATGCATTCCTTAGTATAGGCGATACAAATGCAATTGAAGTACTTGAATAGTTTAGTGGAGATTGAATTTTTATTCTTTTTTATTATTTTGTTCAAAATTATAAGGACAATAGGTTTACTTACTTATTGTGTCTTTAAAAACTAAAACTAAAATTAAGATTAAGTTCTTAATTGATCTAATTTCCAAATTATAAATTAGACATCCATTAATATCAAAAATAAACAGCTCTTATTTAATGAATAAGTCTCTAAAAGTAAATTTAATAATTATAATAATAATGAAGTAAAGTGTTTTTCAATTCATAAGGATTATTTGTAAACGCTGTAGATTAGGAAAGTAAAATGTGATATTGAAATTAAATCGGGCATATTCTAAAGATGCAATATGATTTTAATAATATGTGTGTTGGTTTCTTTGACAAAATGTTATGAAGATTTAATAATTATTAGTTCGTTTCTTCGAAATACAATTTGTTTCTTCCTTTGATTGTCTCATTATCTTTTTAGATTATCTATGTAGGCATCAATATTGAGCATAATATTTAGGAATTAATTATTTCTTGTTCTTACAAAGATTTAATTGGGTCCAATTTATTATAAATTTAAGGTTTTTTTGTTATAATAAATAATCAAACATCTAATTTTTAATTATTTTATATCTCTCATATGATGATTCGTTCTCACTTTAGGAAGATGAAGATGAAATCTCAGATTATCATTTTAGATGTCATAATATTGTTTATGGTGATTGTGGTGTGTTCTATTGGAATTTATGTTGAAGCCAAATTATTTTACGAAATTAGTTTAGAATCATCATATATCATGATGAATTCTACCGATATTAAGTAAGTTGATAGAATAGGAAGCTAAATTGAATCTTACTTAATCACTAAGCATAAAAGAAGTAACTAATTAATTAATGAAGGCATTTAGCTTCTTGATAACATAGCTAATTTCTTATTTCACTTTGCTAATCGTTAGGATCAGTAAATCTACAATGGCATTTTAGACCTTTGCCTGACAGAAGAAGAGTAAAAAATTGCAATATATATTAAAAATACACCAAAGTTCTGCTATTAAACAAATGGTGTAGAGCTTGAAACAATGATGAAGAATGACAACATTACGCTTTTGTATTATGGACTTAAGGAACTTGAGCACTATTCAATAATGTTCAATATATAAATACCCAATATATTACAGGTGGTTGACACAAGTTCAATAATATTTGATGCATTATATCCAATAGGATTGCTGGCTCCTAGTTACAACCCATAGCAGAGAAGTTGGTATTTGTAATTATAAATGCAGGTATTAAAATCATATGGCTTAAATAAACAATACAAAAAATGAGTTCTTTTTTTTTACGAATGTATTTTAGAGTTTGTATGGATCATAAGAGTACAGTTTTTCGATTACTCAATCATTGTTTAATAAAAAGAAGGAATTTTTTGCGATTTTAAAAACTGTATTGTTTATAACTGACCCAAATTTACATAACATTTAATTTAATGTTTTATTAATAAATTAAGAAGGTTAAGTTATGGAGAATGGAATGGAGAATCGTACTAATAGAACAGGAATCTTATATGTGTATAATGAAACCATAACTGGTTTTAATGTTACCGATTGGAAGGAAATTGAATTAAAATCGAATTAAAACGGATTAATCGAAGAGCAGAATTCCATGTTGATTCTCTATAACAAAGTATACAAATCCTTTGTCAATTTAAAGTGCAAAAAGTTTTAAAAAGAAAATTTTACATTAATTTTGTAAAAATATAAATAATTAAAATAGATTTACTAATTTGACTTCGTAATACATTTTAAAACAGTAAATTCTGGATAGGTACAATGAATTTTTACTTTAATATGGGTATGCTGCTGTTGTAATTTGTTGTCTAGCAATTACACTATTCTGTTTGAGCTTAATTTTTATTAACGTAATCTGTAACCCAATTGTAAAATTAAGATAGAAAATCTCGTAACATGTATTGGAAATCGGGAACAATACAGATAAAATGATATTCAAGATGACAACAAAAAAAAAGAGAAAATAAGGTCTCGTCTTTAAATTAAATGAAATGTTTATGAATATTTCAGATGTTTTGAAATTAAACTAAAATAAGAAGAGTGAGCAATGTAGACTTATTGAAAAGATGTAGTATAATAAAAAATGTAAAAAAGAATAGTGTTAGTTGAATTAACAAATTCAGTCTCTCAGTGACTCCTAATCAAATTATATTGAATTAAATGAATTTAATAAGGAAATTTTGAAACTTTTAATGAATGGTACTAATAATAATAGTCAATTATGATAATTTTTATAGATAACAATATTTATAATGTATTAAACTTTATTATTTTATTGATTTTTATAAAATACATTATCACTTAATATTAATAATTCTTTAAAGGTTTGATATTAACATGTTAGATTTGGGTTGTAAATCTCTTAATTGTCTTAATAACTATGATGAAGGGGAATATACATACTTGTGTGTTTTGAGCATTAATGTCTTGTTTCTAAACAATTATTTTATCACCATCTATTTTAGCATTAATATTTAATGTTCTAATGGCATTAACCAACCATGATTCAGTTTCTTCCTCATTGAGTTATAAATATGTTGAAAATTGCCTATTAAATTTATTGTTTATGTTACTTAATTTATATGCCATTGAAGATTTTGATGTAAGTTGAAAAGAAATACAGTTTGCATGCATTAATAATGAGAGCCTTTTTGGATTTGACAATGAAGTCCTACTCAATTTCTGTAGAAATATCTGAAATCATTTTGATTGCATTGTTGAACTAAAATTTAACAATGATTTCTTCAACATAATTGAGCAAATGAAATGGTTTGATTGATTTGTTGGCGTTGTTGCCAATGATTGCAAGACTTGTGTTTCCAATGAATTGTTAATTGATGAGCAAGGCAACTGTGTAATAATACAATAAATAAGGGGCAATTGTGTGAACTACTTCCAAGAATTGTTCGCCTGAGAAGATTTCTAAGAAGGCATTAGTGTCATCGGATATAAAACAAACCAAAACTCCAGCATGCAAGAGATCTGCTCTTTGTTTGAAATTATATTTTATTTGATCCTCCTATTTAATTAAGTCTTTGATTGCTTCAATACATACTGCTGCATTATTGGTGTTCTTGAAGAGTCCAATTAATTTGCAATTCTAATTAGATAAATGCATTTTTTACTAATCTAGCCCACAAGAATCCATTTCTCAAATGATTTAACTTCTCAGTTGCTTCCACGCATGGGTATAGGTTATCAACAATTTCTGTTGCCTTTTCGTATTCTCCTGAATCAAATAATATTATTAATGCTTGATAGGCTTCTTCAACGGTCCATAAATTTTCTTGAACGTAATCTACAAGTGCTCTTTATCTGAGTTTAAGTAATTCTGCAACTGAGGTCAGTTTCCCATTCAAATTGTCTTGTTGGATGATTTAATCAATTTTTTCTGAAGGTACACCTAATTTTCTTAACCTTTCGAAAAGTCTGGTGCCAAGGAGAGCCTCGGTTTCTTTAGAGGTTTGTAATTGCAAGAACTGCACAGATCCCAAGAAGACATGGGGATTAATGAATCTTAAGAAATGGTCCATATATTAAATCAAATAAAATATTTTGGGACTGAATAAATTCCAAAGTTGTGTTTTGGATTCACTTTTTTTTGAATGTGATTGAAGGGCTTCTCTTTTTGAATTTAGTAGGTAGGTCCACGCAAATCATGTAATTCGGCCATCGCCTTCTTCTTTTCTTTTGGAGTTAATTTCTGAAATTCTTCGAATTTTACCATTATATATTTTTATTAATGAGTAATTAGGATAGTGAGCCCGAAATCGATGACTCGGATTTGGAAGAAAATTCAAGGAGTCGATCATCTTATGGCAATCCCATAGAAGACCAGGATGAAGAAATGGACACCTCTCAATCTAAAGGTAATGTTACTAATTCATACTCCCAAATAGGTTAGGAATCGGTCACTTCTGACTCAAGCGATGATGAAGACGAGAATCAAATAATACGAACTGGGGCTATGATCCAATAGAGCAAAGGGAGGAAAGTGTTGAAGAATGAAAGAATTACGCCTCCCTTTTTAACTAAATATGAGCGTGCCAGAGTTATAGGAACACGAGCTTTGCAAATCAGCAAGAACAGTCCCATTTACGTGGATCCAAGTATTCAAAGACATTGACTTATTATAGAGGAAACAACCGACCCCATATAGGTGGCTTAATAAGAATTGAATGAGAACAAAATACCTTTCATAATTAGAAGGTATTTGCCAAATGGAAATTTTGAAGACTGGGAACTTTAAGAGTTAGAACGCTTGGACTGACACATATTGTATAAATATATTTTTAGTCAAAGTGCATTATTTTACCATTTCCATACATGTTCACAAATTCTTTTTTAATTTCATATATATAATCTTATCGATAAATTTATGTTAACTTTGGACAACTTCAATCAAACATCGCATAAACAACCCATTCTGAATAGGTATATATACCTAAAATATTCAAAGTCCGCGATCAATAGAAGCATGTTAAAGATGTGGAGTATTAACTGAAGAATTAATTAAAATAAGTATCAAGGAATTAAAGCAAAGAAATCCTGATTTAAGATTGAACAAACAAGGATGGAAGATTCTGTGGAGACATCATGAAATAAGGAGATAAGAGACATTGTAATTATGTAGAGAAGAAAGAAAACAAATTATAATCTAAAATCAAGATGAACATTAAACTAATTTATAATATGATGATTATGCTATTTAAGTTTAAAATGAATTAGACTAAGTTGAAATTGAAAAAATTTAAGAAAGAACTAAAAGAGAAATATAGCAAATGCAACACTTTCAAAAATTGTAATAAGAAATTAATGAAAAGAGCTAACAAAAATAATTAAAGAAACAATAAAAAGAGTATTAGAGGTAATAGGAATTGCAATTACATAAAATGAAGTAGGAACAAGATAAAATAAGAAGAGATTAAGAAAAAAAACTAAAGGAATAATTAGAAGAATAAAGATAAAAATAAATTGCATTAGAATAATACCAAAAAGAATAAGAAAGAGCCTAATAGGAAATTAAAAAGCATTAAGAATTGCAAGAGGAACATAGAAGAAAAGAGGAACAACAAAAGTTGAAGCAATAATAATTCAGATAATAATTGCAGAATAAGGATTTATAACATGAAATGGAATAATAATATAAGAAGGAGCTATTGCAATTCAAAGAAAAAGAAAGATAAGCAAAGTTACTTTAATAACAATAGGAAAGAGCATAAGCATCTAAATTTGCTTAAGAAGAATTAGCTTAAAAGTTGCTTTAAGTTAAAGAATAATAACAATACAAATTGATGAAAATGTAGGAGGAGTTTTAAAATAAACAAATTTAAAGCGAACATTAAAGATAATTGTTTGAGTAGGCATAGCACTAGAAATTTATGGAAATCTAAAATAAGGTATTACTGTAAAAAGAGAAGATGTTAAAGTCAGCTGAAAAGTGTAAGTAGAAGTAAGAAATAAAATAAGAAATCAATATTTCAAAACAAAAATAGAAAAATGAGAGAATTAAATTACTTTAAGAGTAAAAACTTGTTGAGCATTAATAAAAATTAGAATAATAGGAAATTGAAGAAAAGTAGATTAAATAAAAAGTAGAAGAATTGTAAAATACAAATAAAGATTAAAGAGTTGAATTAAATCAGAAACTCATTTTAAAGGATTTCATGATTAAAGAAAAATAGCTAGAGAAAAAATAATTATTAGAGTAAATAAAACTATAAGGAAATTAGAAAATGAAAAATAAAAAGTTAGCTCTTGAAAAGTTATATTAAAAACAACTTATGGAAAGACAATTATTAAAAGCTTCTTATAATGAAAAATTGAAGTGGAATGAAAGTCTAAAAATATCACATTATCAAAATGAGTAGAATTGGAACCTAGATTTAAGACGTAAGAATTTATAATAGTCAAGCTTCAACCGGTTTATCAAAATCATCTTTTGATATCCCAAGGGTTTAATCAGCTTTAAATAAGAAAATGGAAAAGGAGGAGACAAGAGTGAATGAATTTTTGAAAAATCCTCAAAAAAGGCAAGAATTTCAAGAGCTTGAAGAAATATAGCATCAAGAGATGATTTAAGTACTGGACCAAGTTAATTAATTAGTTGATTGAATATGAATAAAAATTAGAAGAAGAAAGAGAGAGAACAATGTTTTAGATAGAAAACTACCAAGAGTAAATGAGATTAGAGAAGATATTTGAAATTGAGAGAAAATAAGCCTAAAAGAATATCCGAAATTTATAAATAAAACATGATTATCAAATTGAAGAGCTACTATCTACTTGAACTATACTTTATAATAATATATAATATACTAAAATAATTCAAAAAAACCTATTTTGAGATTTAATGTTTCAAATCTTCAAGATAAAGACTGTTAAGAAAATAAGCTTTTTAGGAATTAATTTCTACAATAGAAAAATAATCATCTAATTAGGAATATTTAAAAAAGTAATTATTATTTTAATTAAGAAGAATGATTTTTTTGAACTATAAATGATATTAATTTTGTTAAAATAAAAAAATCACTCAAAAACAACTGATTCTGATGCTTTATATAATGGGAAGTTGACTTCTTATTGAGCTCCACATTATCCGGCTTTATCGGCAATTCTGGCGAATCTAATATAACCAGATTCTCCCCATGATTGTCCCCATGAGTTCTTGATCAAATAGTAATCTGGAGCATATCCAACATTGGTAACTCCGTGATTGAGTGCTGGTTTGCTTCCGTCGCATTTGGCACTGTAGATACCCTTCTTGTAGAGTTAGAAGTTAATTCCTGAGGCATTGATACCGATGGAGAGAGCATGTTCAGAAGCAGCTTCAACGTAGGCTTAAGCGCTGAGAGGTTCAACATCAACATAACCAGCAAATTGATATCTGGTTTTGGTTTATTTGGCAGCACATTTTTGATCGACTCCAGCATATGGATATTCTGATCTGATAGCAATACCATATTTGGAAGCATATTGGAAACCATCATACATTTCACCACCATCGCATCCTTCACTTTCAAATTCGTCTTTGACTGCACAATCAACTAATTCTTATTCAGACAATTCGACATTTTTGACTCCTCCTTATCTCAAGGCTGTTTCTAAGGCAGCAACTGCAGAGAAGGCCCAGCATGATCCGCAACTTCCTTGATTTTTTACTTCACTAACAACTCCGTCCTTTCTTAAGTCTACTTCAATTGGGACTTATTTTCCTGTTCTTCTATAGACTTAGTTGGTTTATTCTCTTGGGGTGGATCTGTATTTCAAATATTTAGCTTCGAATTCTTCAACTGAGAGATCAGCGAAGTCATTCAATCCAAGTTCAAAGGTTTCCAAACCAGCCTCAACTCTTTATTGGTGCTCTTGGATATATTAATAGTTTTTCTTGAATATTCCAAATCTATGTGAGTTTTCGAATTGAGTATATCTCTTTCCGTGTTCTTTTTACCAATTTTGATAGACCTTCATTACTTCATCTTCCAAGAATGAATTTGATTCGTTGGTTGTGGTTGTGTTTAACAATGTGGTACCAGCTAATAATGTTATAGCTAAGAGGGTTAATAATCCTTTTTACATTTAATTAATTGAATTCCGTAAAAATTTTCTGCATTTGAATGAATTAATGAGATCAATATTAATTAACGATCACGTCATTAAGAATTAATGAAAATTTTTTTAATTATATTTTAATTACATAATTAATTTGATCAATGATGTAATGATTATTTTCTTAATTAAATGTATGATTCTATATACAACATAATATTGAATTAATAAAATTAAACCGATTATTGTGCTAAAAGTTTTAATCCTTCTTGCAGCAGTGTAATCTATCCACAAATACCATAATGCACTCAAATTTAAACATATATATATTAATTATACGAAAAATGAATTCAATTTTGTTGAGTAGGAGTGAGGAACGTTTTAGGTCTTGTAGTAAGTGCTTATTTTTTTAAAGGACTTTTGCTAGGTTGTTTTGGCTATGCAATCTCTATTTTTTACTCGATTGCAGGATCTTTATTCAACATATTAATTATAAATACCTTCGATGACGGCAATGTCTCTCAATCTAAAAATTCCAACTAAATTCTCATATGAGCACTCTATCAATTACGTCTTCTTGTCGACCCTTTAGACTATCACCTTGTAGCCAGGCTTCAGCATAAAATTGTCACCTGTTATTGGTTTACAATTATTTATTGCTGTGCCATAAACAAAAGGGTTGGATTTGATTTCTTTGGACAGGATTTTTTGAGAATTGAAATAATTTGTTTATAAATGAGCTGGCTTATTTCGAGCAGAATTCATTTAAGAGGATATTTATGAATCTCTTTTCGCCTTAGATTTGCAGTCATCGAATAAATTAAATTACGCAATTTTTTGAGATTTATTGGTTGGTGTCAATGACTTTTGAGTTTGAGCAGGTGATTTGTTTTATTAATTGTTGATATTACTAGTTTATCTGGACCTTTAATTATTACTCACTGGAATTATCTTATCCACTTAACAAGTAGATAAATGTCTACTTACTTAGCATGAAACATCTGTTATTGATTCTTTCTCGGATATCTTTGTTAACAATTGAGGAGGTTATTATGAAGATTAATAAATATCAGTAGATTCTCTCTTTGAATTCTCAGTTTGGGATTGAGTGGCCAACACTTCTGTCAAGGTATCTTCCTATTTCATCAAAGGAGATGATCTCAACACACTTTCAGAATGCATTTTTTAGAATGAATCATTCCCAAAAGAGCACTTAAAATTTTACAATCTTTGAATTCTTAGATGCTATTGTTTTCTCAAAGCGCTCTCTAATAATTATTAGTATATGAAATACCATCCAATTAGAAGTTGTAAATATCCTCCTCTTCTATATTTGTTTTGATATCCTTAATTGATTTAAGTTGTTAATCTATTTTTGGTGTGAAATCATTATTTTCATAATCCTACAACTTCTCTTAAGAGTTCTTTCTCTCAAGATCAAAAATCATGTCTGTTCTCTCTATCTTCTCCTCCAACATAAAATTCTTAATTTGATTATTAGTTAAATCATTGTCCATTTCAACCTTTTAAATAACTAATTCCCAATTATCCTATTATTTTGTTTCTTAACTATCCTACTATTTTAATTCTTGTTTGTCCTCAATAATTATTTATTGTTGCTGTAGAAATGCACTAGATTTCTTATTCTGTTCATTTATCAAGGTTTTATCTATTTTGAATACATTATTTAATTTTCTCATTGCAATGCTTGTATTCCCCAAAATTTTGAAATCGTCTGCCTTTTGTATTGATTACTCAAACAAATGAGAAAATAAAAGTAAAATACTAAATAATAATACATTTCAATGTACCTCTTTTGTAAAAATAAGTTGACTCTCTCTTTTAATAATTGCATATCAACTACCTAAGAGTTCTAAATTTATAATTCATCAGTCTAATTCTTTTCCATAAACTTAAATTGCTTACTTGAAACTGTAAATTTCGACTGTCTATTGGAGCGTCTGCTATTTCTATAAATGATCGATTCTTTATTGTTCTTCTGGGTTTTTTCAATTTAGATTCCCCTTATGGATTTATTATTCTTGTTTATACTATTATTATAAATACTTCGATTTTGATGTCGTATTTGAATTGTGAATCATAATATTCATATTGATTGGATAAGGGAAAACAAATTTTCCCATAATTATTTGTGAAGTCCTCATAAATAGCAAGCGCTTTGGCAAACTCCAAATAAATAGTCCACAATTATAAATCTTCATTATCCTTAGCATCAAACAAAAACTTGCGATCCCCCATCTCCTTCAACTTCTTGTACCAGTAGGTTGAACATATTTGCAAAGTGAAGTTCTTTTCGTTTTCCAAGGCCAATACTGAATATATGCTCTTCAATGGAATTGAACATAAGGGCAATTCACTATTATTTGAGTCCTATCTGCTTGAATACAATTTAAGTTCTTTTCCATCCAGAATTACATATCGAGGCACTGATGAAACTCTATTTTAAGATTTCTTGATCAAGATCCCTTCTCTCAAAATAATATTTGTTTGATTTTATGATTTATTAAATTTATTACCAATTTATTTCAAGATAATTGATTTTAGTGCCTTACTTGACATATTCTTAAACTTTTGAGTGTCCTAAGAGCATTTTGGATAAATCAGGTTGATCAAAAAATTAGGTTTTGAATTCGATTTGTTATCATTATCATTATCAAAGTTGATTTATTGACTAGCATTAGATTCTGCCATCAACCATTGGAATTGTAACTTTTTACATTCCATCAATTCTTCAGTTTCAAAAGGTAATGGCAATTATTAGATGGCCTCAGCAACTGCCTTATGCAATTGTCTTCTTTATTTAAATGTAATCCTCTAATAGAGACAATCTCTCATGAAGGGACAAGTAAAACGATAGAAGATATTTTGTTCTCTCACTTCCATGACTTCAATAACTTCTTTAGCCTCCAACTCATCCAAATACTTCTGCAATTTGTTGTTAACAGCATTCTTAAATGGATAAATCTTATTTAACAATTGAATATCAAAAATATCTCCTATCACACTCGCTGCTTTCAGTAATAGTTGTTCTAAACATGATAATTTATCAATGATAGGCCCATTCACTTCAATTCTACAATAGGGTGCATCTACAATAATACTCTCATCATAATTAATTAAATTAACTAATTCATTTGTTATGGTTGCATATTTTGGACTCGGTCTAATTAAATCTAGATCAATTAAATTTTAGACAAAGTTCAAAACCATCAATGGATTACCACTAGTTTTCATGTAAATCCATTGCATAAATAGTAATTCCACATCGGTTTTGATGAGCATTTACTTGTTTTCTGAAAATAGAAATTGGTTATTGATTTCCTTAGATTGATTCTCTTATAAAATTACATCGTGGATTGAAGAAACAATTCTTTTTCTGATCCCGCTTTCAGATATATTTTAATGATACTCCTATTCAGGCATAAACTTTTAGATATTAAATGAAAATCTAATCATCTTAGCAAATTCATCGTCCACTCCTCCTTTTCTTTCCACTCCTCTCAATTGCATCAATATAAATGGATTTCCATCCATTCGATCCTCTAAAGCTGTGATACCTTCAATGGCAATATCTTCTTGAGACTTCCTTTTCTCTGCAACCTTTGGTTAAATGATCATCTCCTAAAATGAATCTCGATACAATGCTAAAATTGTAAGTCTATCATATGTCCTTATCATTTGTTTTAAGATTTTAAAAGATATCTAATCATAGTTCTAAATATCATCTAAACATAGAACAACAGGTGCAATGATATTAGTGTATTTAATAGAATAATTAATTTATCTTTGAACAGATGTCTTCATAACATCCCATCCAATTTGATCAGGAGCTCTTCCTTCATACAATTCAGACAATTTGCTAGGGATCTATTCAAAGAAATTGCTTAGAAATTGGAATATTATTCTTTTAACATCAATTTCTTTATCCTCTTCTTGTTATCTTTGAGGGAACTTCTCCAAATGTCTATTGTCATTCAAACCTACAATCTCTTGTAGCATTTAAACCAAAGTTTATGGGTGAATGTTTACATCCACCATCATATTGAATAGTTCCATGTTTGGTGGTCTCTCTACTCTTTTAGCATATAAAAGGAAGATCTACTTTAAAATACTTCTTAATCCATTCAATTTGAATGTTCTCGTTATAGGATCCAATTGTTAAACAAGTATATGAGGATACTCACCATATTTCCATGGACTATATTAATTAGAATTGATCTTCTCCTATATTCTGTGTAACACCTTCTTTGCCAAACTACTCTTTCCACATCCATAGGTTCCTTTAAGAATAATCAAGCTTTTCTTATCAACTCCTTTAATTACCTTATCGATTTGATTTAACAGTTTTTTATGTTGTTCTTCTCTTCCAAATAATTGAATGGCTATAAAGTCTGATTTCTTTGCAAAACCATATGCATAATTATGAGTTTTAAAATTCGGCAATAGATTCCCTGGAGTTGGTTCCAGAGGCTTATCCAAAGGAACATAAATATGGACTGGTGCATTTTTGCCTTTCACTTAGGTTTGTCTCAGAAAGGCTGTACTAATACAATGACCAGCACTTTTAGCAGTTTCCAAACATATAAGAATTTTGTGGGTTGTCTCTGAACACGCTGCTTACATCAATCTAGCTGCAAGATTTACAGAATCACCAAGAACAGAGTATTCTCTCCGTGAACCACTTGTACCAACTACTCCAGCAAATACAGTTCCTGTAACTATTCCAATAGAGCATCCACAATTAATTTTAGGGAGTTCCTTATTCATTAATTAAGCTGTTAAAATAGCTCTTACAGGATCATTCTAATGGCTAAGAGGAGGAAGACCAAAAACAACAATTAAAGTTGAACCCTTATCATCCATCAGAAGCTTATTCAGTGATCCTTCATGCATATAAATACATTTTTATACAGTTTTAATGACTCTTTAAATTTATTCCAATCCCTAAGCATTTTTCGCAGAGTTCAAATCCATTTTTAAGTTTACAAACATAATAGACAATCTCCTCAATTCAGCACTCCAAGCTTCCTCATTTATATCAATGTAAGGCAGAAGAGCAGCAGGAATATACGATTGAATCTCATTTCTAATCATCTGAAACTATGATAAGGTAATGTTATTTTTGATTAAAAGGGCATCTGCCTTCATTTTCACTTTGGCTTATTATAATTTAATGACTTCATAGTGTCCATCATGATCCACTACTTTCTAGCATTCGAAAAAGTTGTTTATCATATCATAAATCTATTAAGAGATGATAATCTTTCCTCCCTCGGTTAAACAATGCTCGGAATGAAAAGCCTGGATCAAAGGGTCTCCAGTTGCCAAATACTCCATTCTATTGAAAACTCCTCCAACGTGAATTATGTTCATTTCTCCCACTCCAAATCCAATCTTTACACTTAATTAAATGCCCTATTCTATCTAGGCTTTGGTTAATTTTTCTTGGATTAATAACGCTGACTAGATGGCCTATTTGAGCAAAGTTTCTAGATTTTACTGAAAGTTTTGATCATTAGGAGGGGGAGGCCAGATAACAATCATAGCATCTTAGGAATATTTAAAACTAATATACCTCCAGCGAATTTGAAAATATCACCACCACTTCTTCCTATGCCCTAAACCAATAACTCCATATAGCGATTAATTGCAAATGCTATTCGTTCTGCCCCTTCTGTTCCCAATTAACTTAATAATTCTGTTAATCTTGTAAATCCGGATATATCTGCAAACATCACGACACTCTTTAGTCTTTATTTCTCTGGTAATTTTCGGATTAATTTATTCATTTTAAGATTCAACAGATGCTATACAACCAAAGCAGGCACATAGCCCAAAATGGACATTGATTAACTCTAAAATTACTAAGACATATTTAATGTAAATAATTATTTATATTATTTAAAGTAATAATAATGAAGTTCTTAAGTTCTATGCTAATCAGCATAAATGATCATCATTTCATTTCTACTGGATTTTTGATGTTTTATAAGGGATGAACAAGAATTTGCGAGTACAATTTCCAGTTTAATTAGAGATTGATTTACTCGGTGTAACAATTGTTTAATTGCATAAAAATAATTATATTCTTATCAATAAGAAAATTTAATAAATATCCTATAGCAATCTAATACTCATGTAATTTGAATTTTAATTACAATAAAACTTAGATAATTGCATCTATAGTTTATGCTCAGGAATAAAGATGAAGAAATAAAAAGAGAAAATGTAATACCATTTAAATTAGTTCATCATGAATTCTCATAACTTAAAGATAAGCAAAATCAAAGGAACCAATTGTTAAACAATAATAAAAAGAACAAATGCAAATAAATATATAAGGGAAGAGGTTAAGTGCAAAGACAGGATTTTGGGTCTAGCTAACCCCTAATTCAAGTATTTCAATACTCAATTCTATATAGTAATTAAGATACAAAATAAAACCGTAATTTGTTCTCTTCTTTAAGCCTAATCATGAGGAAATGTAAATTTATTTGGAGTAATAAATAGATGAATAAGTAAATATAAAAATTAAAATAATAGTTCTCAATTTAGGGGGACAATTTCAAAGTATCATACTTCAAATAAAGTCTAGTAATTGATTTCATTAAAAGGAGAGTGATTTAAACACAAGAATATAAATTTAGTTTTGAGATAGAATTAGGAAGGATAATAGCTGAGATTACTGTATATGAAATTGACTGAATAAATCAAAAAGGCAAGAAGTTCAAGCAATTTCAATACCTCATATCAAAAAAGTAGTTAAAATAAGAAATCATTTTTTGATGAGTATTTTGAAAAAAATAGAATTTATTTTTAATTGTGAAAAAATGACAAACTTTAAGAATTTATTTGAGCTCTATTCGTTTAAAATTCAAATATTTTCCTAAATAAATTATAAAGGAAATGAAACTCATAATTAATGATAATGGATTCTAAGCTTGGTGGTTTATTCAATCTATTAATTATTGATATCAATTTTTTTGATCTTATTTATGAATGTATAATATCAACCAAAACATTAAAATCTGAAATTGTTTATATTAATTATATAAATATCATTAAATTGTTTAACATTCAGGTTTATTTTAGGTAATTTAGAATTCTTAATTATTATATTATAAAATGAAAAACAAATAGCATAAAAAGAAAATTATTAAGTTTGTTGAAATTTTCAAAGAAATCTTAGAAGTAATACTCAAGAATATTGTAGTAATCTGGGTATGGTTAAATTATTACATGGGATGGTGATGGTAAAAAAATTAAGATCTTTGATAAATCTAAGTTATAATTAGAAGTTCTACCAAAACATTTCAAGCATGGCAATTATTCTAGTTTTCTGAGGTACTTATAATTTTGAAATCTAAGATAATTAAATCTTTATGGTTTTATTAGTTGTAAGGATTAGGATGGTGTTTTAACATATGAAAATCCCTATTTTACTAAAAAAGAAATTAAGATGAGGAAGATACAAAAAAAACAATAGTTTTCAATTGAGAAACAATCTTCGGATGATATCTTCATGACTGAGTATGAAGATTTAAGGAAAACTATTATAGATTTGAAAGAGGAATAGATGAAAATTTAATAAAAGCTAATTTAGTCAGTTTAACACTAGTAGTAATGTCATTTGCATTGTAAATCAATAATAGATGTAAGTGTTTTTGAGAGTATTAAATAGTAATTACTAACCATAAAGGAAATCCAAACAAGAAGGGGCACATTCTTTATTGAGAGTGTAAAGATGATAGTGAGGGCTATGAAACCTGAGACTTGTATTTAACGAATGTTATTTAAGCTGCTTCATTTGAGTACTTGATAAAATGTGTGTTTCCGAAGGAGTATGATGTTGTGGATATTCAATCGAAGGAGGAGGGAGTAATTGAGTAGTAATAGTATCTTAATTCTCCAGCTCCATTCGGGAAGGGAGTGATTGATAAGATAGGGGAGTATCTAAATCATAAAAATGAGGATTTCAATCCTGAAGCTTTGGAACCAGTTTGGTTTTGCGGTTATTCTGAGCAGGATTTTAACTTTTTTGGTTTTGAATTGTGATTTTGTTGTTGGTATATAAGTACTGATAAAATGGTTAAAATGTTACGAAAAACAATAGTATTGTATATCATAAGAAAATTATATAATTATTATTGAATGTAGTAGAAAAAAAGTCCCAAGTTTTTGGTTAAGTTGTTTGAATTATTGGATGTAATGACTGCGAATTATTTCAATAGTCAGAGTAATATCGCTATTTGCGTTGGAGTGAGGATGGGAGGTCATTTTAAGTTTGTGACTTAAAAAAACTCGAGAGATAAGTGTTGAAGGTTTTCTACAAGCAAAAATCCTTCGCCAGTTTTATAAGGTTAGATTCGAATTTAATGTATGATTAGACAATTGAATTTGTATGGATTCAAGAGATCCAAGATTCGCAGAAATGTGAATGTGTTTTCTCATCGTCATTTTATTAGAGGTGACAAGTAAATCTATATATGAAAGTGTAGAGATTAGCTCATAAACATTATCAGCCACAATAAATTGAGAGTTCTGGAAGAATTGAGCAATTAAGATAATAATTTAAAGCCACAGATATACGAGGCTGAACACCAGTAGTTAACTGAAACTCTGAAGGATCTCTAGAATTAATAAAAATAAATATAAATCAAATTTAATGAGCAAATACATTTGTAAACATAACTAAAACTTCGAATTCTCTAAATTATGAATGTAAAATAATTGATTTATCCATATAGCAAATTAATAATCACGATATTTCAATTAATGTGAAGGCATAAAATTCGTATTAATTACTTTGCAAAGTAATGTAAATTATACCAAACAATGAACAACACAAAGAAGAAATGGCAGTGATAAAGTACATTTGCAAAGTGTTTAACGAATTTCATAAAGATTCAGTGACATCCTTGTTTGAGAGTCCAAATGAAAGGCTGACTCCTTTGCCCTTTTACTTGCAAGATTCGGCGGTGATTCCTAATCCATTAGACATAAAGGTCTAATAAAATAAGCTTTCAGATTAGTTTTAAATTCATGCGACAAAAATATTTCAGCCCTCTTAAGTGAAGTAATAATAATATTTGCTGTGATTTTATTTTATCTATGTCTAAAAGTCTATATTATTAAATGTAACCCTATTTGACCAGGATGAATAGATGTTATAAAATTTTACAAAATCTCGGAAAATTAAGAATCTGTTATTTTGGAATTTTTACATTTAATAATTATCATAACTCTGATTAAATAGATGGGCAATTAATGCGGTTAATGTGAATGTACTAATGCGAAATCGAATTAACAAGAAAAAGAAATAGTAGTGGTAATATGTCAACTAATTGTAAGTTAGATCATAATGAAATAAGAAACAGCAATAACTAATCTAAGGGCTCTATCACAAGTATTAAGGCTAACGGTGAGTCAAACTAATTTAGCAAAGAGAAGGATAAGAATTTTAGCAATAACCAAAATTCTGTATAGAGTTCAATAAAAAAAGAATAAGCCAGATTTAATGAACTGTGTAATGATAAAGATAAATTAATCAAAGCTGCTATTAAAATACAGAGCAACTACAGAGGATACTTAGTTAGAAAAAGGAAATTATAAAATAGATTGAAGATTGTTTAAAAAATCGTCATTCAGGGTGCGAATAAAAACTATTTATAGGAATGTGTTGAAGTAATAAATCTACCTGCTCTGAAAAACGATGCCTCATTAGAAAGGAGAGCCCCTTATTAATTTAAGAGTGGGGCCATATATGAAGGTTAATGGAAGGGAAATTTGAGAGAAGGAATTGGAGTTCAGATTTGGAAAGATGGAGCTAAATATATTGGGGAATGGAAAAATAACAGAGCCTGTGGGAAAGGAACTTTCTACCATGTTGATGGCGACACCTTCGAGGGAGAATGGGAATAAGACAAGGCAAACGGAAAAGGAATATATAGACATTCCAATGGATCAAGATATGAAGGAGAATGGAAGGAAGATCTTTAACATGGCTTAGGGAAGGAGATCTGGACTGATGGTTCTAAATACATTGGGCAGTATTATCGAGGGAGGAAGCAAGGACGTGGAAGATACGAATGGCCTGATGGTTCATATTATGAAGGAGAATGGTAGAATAATAAAATAACTGGTCATGGAGTTTACTGTTGGGCTGATGAGAGAGGGTATGATGGAGATTGGTTGAATAATTGTATGAATGGTTATGGAGTTTACACTTGGAAGGATGGAAGAAGATATGAGGGACAGTACAAGAATGATAAAAAGGATGGACATGGGATTTACTATTGGGCTGATGGGAAGAAATACGATGGGATGTGGAGTTAGGGAAAATAACATGGTTAAGGGTTGTTTGTTTTTGCAGATGGGACTCAGAAACATGGGATATGGAAGGAAGGAAAGCGAATGAAATGGCTAGAGATCACTACTTGAATGGAGGTTTTAAGAAATAATGAAATTTATATATATATATACTTAAATGGTTTATGAAAAAATTGAAATCTTTTTTTAATTTAAATAAATAATAAATGGGCAAAAAGGAAACAAAGGATAAGAAGCCAGCACAATTCAAGTAAGCAGATGATTGATATCTTACTTTAGAAAGATTTATGAGTTGTTGTCCAAGTATACTTAAGTCATCATCGTCGGATTAGCAAATGTTGGATCAAAACAAGTGTAAGACATTAGAAGAATTTTGGCTAAGAAGAACGCCCTCTTAGTTAATTGGCAAGAATGTATAGATGTTCAATTAAATACTCCTAGACTCTCTTCAAAAAGGTCTTGGCCACAAGAGTTTCAGAATTGCCAGATACTCATGAATATTATGAAGATTTGAAGAAATTCGGCAATGCAATCAAAGAATTAGACTCCTTGAAAAACTAAGTTGCAGGCAAAGTTGGATTCGTCTTCACAGATACTCCAGTCTTTGATCTCAAGCCAGTAATCGAAGAAAATAAAGTTGAAACCCCAGCAAGAGTTGGTGCCGTCGCTCCAATTGATGTTGTTATTCCACCTGGCCCAACTGGTATGGATCCAGCTTCAATTCAATTCTTCCATGCACTCTAAATCCCAACCAAAATTGAAAAGGGTTAAATCTAAATCACCAAAGACTTTGTTGTCTTGAAAACAGGCTAAAAAGTTGGTTAATCCCAAGCTGTCTTATTGTAGAAATTAGGAAAGAAGCCATTTTTATATGGGTACTCTATTAATTCTATTGTTAGTATGGAAGTTCTATCATGCTATGATAATGGATCAATTTTGAATAAATAATAGGTTTCAGTAAACTTGAATGACATTGTTGCTAAATTCCAATAGAATGTCTAAAACATTTCAGCTATTTCATTGTAAAATGGTACTATTTGATTTTAATCTCAATTTAGGTTGGGTCAATGAAGCCTCAGCTCCATATGTGTTGGCAAATGCCTTTAAAGATTTAGCAGCTATCGGCTTATAAAGTGGATTCATCTTTGATCAAATTAAGCAATCTAATGCCCCAGTTGCCGCTGCTCCAGTAGCCGCTAAAGTTGAATAAAAACCAGCTGCCCAATAAGCCCCAGCTAAAGCTGAAGAGCCAGAAGAAGATGTTGATATGGGAGGTTTATTTGATTGATCATGAAAACAATAGTATATTAATAATACATACAAATAACATACAGTAAATAGGGTTATATATTATCATCATTTAATATTAGTGAACAGGTAAACAGTATTCTTTGGGTGCTATTATTTGCATCCTCATTGAATTTTTAATAATTAGTATTAATTAAAATAAAATACTATATGTTATTCAAAACACTCTTTATTTTGTAAATAATATAATTATTTTCAAGTGAAATTGAGAATTCATTCGAGACGTGTTGGCATAAGAGTTCTGTGGAGGGATCAACAGAATTTATCAGAATTTTGGGCAGTCTTAAGCCAGAGGGGGTTTTTAAATCTTTTTCTTATATTTAAATTAATTTTTTTAACTTTTATTTCCTCAATGCCTCCAGAGAACACTTAGGTAACTTAACCTTGTTTTAATACTAAAATTACGATTATATTATCTCAATATCACATGACTTTATATTTTTTTTTAGATTTCTAAAAAATCAAAACACATTAAGAAAAACAAGACAGATGTTCATGAATATACTGAGGAAAAGAAGAAAGAAATTGAAAAAGTGATCTTTTGTTATGTATTTTAATAGGAATACTTGCAAATAAAAAAAAACAATTCATTACAAGAATCATACGAACCAAAGATCTAGAATGTGGTCAGTACGGTGATCTTGAAAATGAAGACGAAAGCAGGAGAAGAAATCGATAAACTTGATTTAGACAATCTGGCCCATACATCACAGAATTGTGAATACAAAAAAAGTAGATATTTATATTTAAATTATTTAGGTCGATTTCCTGCTCTGATTCAGAGAATAAAAGATCCCAAGTCAACTGCCCTGATATTTGAAGCGGGTAAGATGGTGATAACAGGTACCAAAGGTTAGAGTGAGGCAGAAGAGGCTGCTAAAAAAGTTTGAAAAAAGCATTTTATTTAAAGTTTAGAAAACAGATAGAGAAGAACAACAGGATTACTATCGAAATAGGCGATATTTAAACTAGTAACATAGTAGCCAACAGCCAATTGCCTTACGAAGTAAATCTGATGAAAATACATGATGACAGAAGTTTACAAGGATCTATCAGCTATGATGTACACATTCCAATTATCCTCTCTTAGCGATCAGCATTCCCAGGATTGATTTATAAAATGTAAAATCCTAAACTCGCTGCCCCTCATTTTTCTATTCAGGAAAGATTGTCTTCACTGGTGCAAAAAATGAAACTTAAATCAAAGATGCCTATTGTTAATTATTCAATATTCTCAAAAAACACTCATAAGAAAAAGTCAATAAATGAAGAATAAGAATTATTGAATATTTTTTGTGTTGTTTACATAACTACGTCTTTATGATTTAAGTTATACTAATTATAAGGATAGTCCATCCCCTCATCCTAATAATCCTCAATCAACTAAACAATCATATACGCTTATTAAATTCATCAACTAGAATTCCTGAAACTTCCTGAACTATTTCTAATGAATAGTCAAAAGATATTCTTAATTAAAAATCATACTAAAATTATATCCAAGATTTTGGCTCTATTATAATATATATTTATTTTGAATAGATTATTATTAATAAAATAGGGATTTATCATTTCATTCAATGTGCACCCTTTCGAACCACAGATGGTAGCTAAGATCAAATTAATAATTCCCAACATTAATTGAATAAAGAATAATTTTTAACTTTTGATATTTTATAATTGATTAATATAAAATTGAATGAATCATAAGGCTTAAATAAGCTATTAATGAGTAAAAGGACAAGGACAACTTTGACATTGAATTAGGAAACGAATTAGTCCTCAAATTAGACTAGAAAATCGTCAATTTAAGTTATCAATTTTAACCAACAAGATGTAAATTAGAATCAGGATAAGATTTATTTTTCAACTCGTCAAGGCTCTCCAAAAAAACACAGACACACTAAAAGTAATTATCAGTACTATTCCATAGGTTTAGGGGATACTTTAATGAAATCTACGTCATAGAAATTAATAAAAACTACCCAAAGAGATTTTTAAGAGACTAACATAATTAAGGAAGGGGCCTTATATAAGAAGATTTCTCCGAAAGTGATCTTCTAGAATGATAAAATCAATGTTTATTTTGTGAAGGAAGTCAATAAATTCACATAATCAAGTGACACAAAAATATCTAGTTAAGATATTGGTCATAGAGAACAGACCATGCAAGAAATTTCTAATTCCAGAGTTTCAATCAAAGGGCCCATGACATCTAGTTAAAATTTATTACAAGCCAGGATCACATAAGGTATTTTGAGCGATCCCAAACATTTGTTTGCAGCTTCAAATAAAAAGATAAAACTCGATAAAGCTGAGTCCTTAAATACGAGTGTCAAGTCTTCCTTGTGTAAATTATTGAAATTATATCATTGACTATATTCATTTACTTTTATTGGTATAATTTTTTCTTATTATTTTTTAATTGAAGTATCATTATTAAATCAAAATGATATTCTCTTTTGTATTAATTAAACATATAGTTGCGAATCAAGTTTATTCAGCATATTCATCCAGATTAACAATGAATCTAATTCAATTTGGTAGATTTGCTTATTGCTAATTTGTATTCTTTATTATTATTCATATTAGGTAAAATGATTTAATTTGAAGAAGTTTCAATGAAAATCATAAATAAAGAAACAATTAAATAATAGTCTCTCAAAGAATGCTAAAATGATTAAATATATATATATCAAATTGTTATTAATATTAATGAAGACTTTACTAATCATTATTACACCTCAATAAGAACAATAGCCATTAATATTGCAATATGTACTAAATTGAATCAATATGTAGATATGTAGATAATAGTATTCAAAATAATAAGTTTGCTGATTTTATTTTACTTTGCTTTTTTCAAATCAAGCTGATTAAGAATCCTATGTGTATAAGATGTGTTTTATTAATTTCTTATAATTCTGTGTATATTTAATTGATCATGTTTGTCGAATTGCTCAATAATTTCTTTTTCGATGACATTTGAACAAATTATTTGATATATATATATAAATAATTTAATTATGCAAATAGAAGCTGAGAGCAACATAAACATTTAAGAGATTTACGAATCCATGGTGAGCCAATAGTTTAATATTGCAATATTGAGACAATGGGAGAAGGAGTGGTTACTGGAGAATTACTTATTTCCCCAGATCAAGAATAATGAATAGTATCTTTAGAATAATAAGTAGATTATCAAAAGAGCTTGTATTTACTACAATAGCGATTTTAAATTTAAAATAGCTTGAGCAAATCAACATCTAGGATAGTCTTCAAGATTAAGAGATCCTTTTGAAGATATTTAACTACGTAACCAAAGGATTACCAGATTTTAAATCTTTATAATTGGAGGAAAAATAATAAGTTTATACATTTTTAATGCAATTATTTTGTATGCCAGAGACTCAATTTGTACAAAAGGAATGTTATAAATATTTATCGTCAGCATTGCTATTGAGTTCAAACAAAATAGTATAAAATCATATGAATAACAATAGTTCTTGAAATGGCACTTCTTGAGATACCCAAAGATGGTACAATCCTACATGAGTGCTTTAAAGGTCCAAGGAGGTAGTTAGAAGCCAGAATCCTTGTTCATACCTAATATAGTGTAGGACATGATTTAAATAATATTTTCGTATCCAATTAGCGAGGCAAATTTTAAGGAAAATGAAGAGTTAATACAAATAGAATCTCAAAATCAATTTAGAACATTTTTAGAGAGAAATTCAGCTCCACTTCCCACTCCTAAACACATTATCAAAGCATAGAATGAAAAATTATTGTACAGAAAAGTGACACAAACTTAAATGAGATACCTCAAGTGTATTGAGAAATTTGTGGATTTTATGATTTTGTTATTGAGTTCAATCCCAACAAGGAAGTTCTTGAAGATCTATTTGCTTTCAACAAATATACTGCCCTATTTGAAGTGCACATTGCCTTAATATCATTCATGTGTATTGTAGACATTGGTTTAATCATTTGAACATTATTTAACATATCCAATAAATGATTAGGATGGAGAGGTGCTTTCACTCAAAGATTAGTAAGTGATGTAGAAGGATTTCTTAAAGAAATTGCAGACGGTGCTTTACAAATAGTTTAAGTTCATGGTATAGCAAAAGGAATTGGAAGAATATCAATTCATCAAAAATTTAAGAAGATCAGAAATAGAGAAACTATTCTAAATGATGATATTGGTGTTCCCAATTGATTTATAGCCTAAATTGTATGAACCTGGCAAGAACTTTGATTTTCTTATCTAAGAAGTAATGAAGGCTGCTGCACCTCCTCCTTATCTAAACCATTACCTCAAAGATACTCCTCTCATACCTAATGAATAGATGATATGGGATTATAAACACATCCCTGAAGAATCTAAAAGCGGAGTATTAAAATAAGTTTTGGCTTTGCCCAAATTGAACTTATAGTTTCTATGTTTTGAAGACTATTTAGAAAGAAATTATAAGTTATTTAAACTTGAAAGTGCATTTGATTTGAGAAAAGATTTAGAGGACACTATAATCAGAATGGATCCCAAGTTTGATTAAAATGGTGCCTTTATTTACTTCAGTGGATGGGCTAAGGCAGCAACAGAAGTGATTAAGTTCAGAATTCATGAAGTATAGACTCCCGAGATCGGTAAGAGAATCCCAAGGAGGGTTTATGGAGAGATACAATATTCAGTTGAAAGGATGGCATAGAATGTAAGGAAGGATTGGGATAGCTTGAAGAAGCATCAAGTTGTATTTTTGATAAGCTTTAGAAAGGAGATAGATATGTAGGAATTTTAGAGTGAACTAAGTGAGAGATAGAATCTAATTGATTAGATCGAGGAGAATGAGGGATGCAAGCTGTTTTGTGAAAAATATGGTATTAGAGCAATTAGAGGAGCTGAAATAGAATTGGTTTATGATGAAAGAAGGAGAGAGATATTAGATTGGGAGGAACCAGATCCCTCAAAGAAATTCTAAGGAAATTTAAGAATCCTTCATGTCTTTTTGGATCAAGCATAATATCAAGAAGATATCGATTGTATTAAATTAAATAATTGTTTTAGCTGGTATCAATGCAGAAGGTGAAATCTATGGAAATTTCAAACTGTTGGTTAAAAGAAATCCTAAAGAAAATAACTTCAAAGCAATCCTTGGATCAATCCAATAAGTCATATTGCAGAATCCTAAGTTACCCAAATTTTTAGATGAAATTCTTTTGGGATATGGTGTTGAAGACATTTCTTCATCCTAATATTATTTGAAGAATCACACAAGTAGTGTGGATTTCAGCCTCAGAGATACTATCATTGATTAATCACACTATGATGATGTGATTTAATAGAATTCATTCATTCCAGAAGACTTGAAATAGAGAATTACTTTTGGTAATGTGAATATTAGAAAGAGAGTAAACAACATTAGATTCACTAAACCTTAAATAAATGCAATAGTTTCAGCTATGTATCCTGGTTTGACACTAGTTGTTGGTCCTCCAGGAACAGGTAAAACAGATGTAACTGTTTAGCTTGTGAATTTACTCTATAAAAACTTCCCAAATGAAAAAACACTTCTGATTACTCATTCTAATCATGCATTGAATGACATCTTTTAAAAAATATCCAAAATGGATGTAGATGAGAAACATATGTTAAGATTGGGTATAGGAGTCAAGGACTTAAAGTTAAGCAAGACATTTTCAAGGGAAGGGAGAATCGATCATATGTTATCAAGGAGATTGCAATTGTTAGAAATTGTTGGGAAAATTTAAAAAAGTGTGCAAATTATGTTTTCAGAAGAGTATTCTTGTGAGGTTTCAGAGATTTTCTTTAAATTGCATATTCAAAGACTGTGGGATAATTATAGAGATAAGGTCCAAGCAGACCCCAACGTGGCATTTCCTTTTAATACTTTTGTTGAATAAAACCCATTGCTCTTTGAGAAGGCTTAAACAAGGGAAGAACAATATAGAGTAATTGAGGACATATTTGAACAAGTAAGAGAATGCAGACCATTTGAATTATTGAGAAACAAAAAGGAGAGAGGAAATTATATCATTTGTCACCAAGCCAAAATTGTAGCCATGACTTGTACTCATGCTGCTCTCAAGAGGAATAGTTTCTGTGAATAAGACTTTTAATATGATAACATAGTTTTTGAAGAAGCTGGGTAGATATTAGAAATCGAAGCCTTCCTTCCATTGACTATGTCTTTAACTGGAAAACTCAAGAGATTAATAATGATTGGAGATCATAATCAATTGCCTCCTGTTATTAAGAATGTTAGTTTCTAAAAATTAGCCAATATGGAATAATCCTTTTTTATCAGAATGATTCGATTAGGAGTATTTTATCATCAACTTACAGATCAAGGCAGAACAAGACCAGAAATTATGAAGTTGTATTCTTGGAAGTATAAAGAATTAAATTCATTGTAATGTTGTCATCCTTCTTCGGATAATTAATTTGGACATGCTAATGCTGGATTTTGTAAAACCTTTTAATTTATTGATATCGATTACAAAGGAGTTCTTGAAAATAAACCTATGCCATATTTCTATTAGAATATTGTCGAAGCTGAATTCATTGTTGCTACGTAAATCATCTTTCAATATTTTTTAGTTACATGTATTTGGTCTTAAGAGGCTATGATCCAAAGCAAATAACTATTTTAACAACTTACAATGGCCAAAAGATGCTCATTAAGGACATCATTACAAGAAAGTGCTCCTGGCATTCACTCTTTAGAACTCCAGAAAAGATTACAACTGTAGACAAGTTCTAAGGATAATAAAATGACATCATCTTGATTTCAATGGTTAGAACATCTCAGCCAGGCTATTTACGAGATATTAGGAGAATCATTGTAAAAATGTTGTATATTCCAATAGGTCGCTTTTTCAAGAGCAAAATTGGGTCTGTATATTTTTGGAAACTTATCAATATTTAATAAAGTACCAGAATTGTAATAAACATTCTCACAATTCGTGTCTGAACCATTACATATATTGCCAAATGAAGTGTATAAAACTAAAAGGGCTCATGATGATTTATAGTTAGAATAATCTCAAAGTGTTAATCATCCAGACTAAATGTATGAAATAATTAAGACACAATTAATTGAAAGACAAAGACAAAATTCTAATATCGAGAATCTAACAGAAATACAATAAGAATAGGAATTGTAGAGCTAATGAAAATTATATATTTTTAGCATATAAATAAACATATCGTTATAAATATTATTATTAGAATCTTTTCTAATTGCTTATATAAGCCTCTGAAGATATTTCCTGATACTAAAATTATAATTATAAAAATATATTTATTATAATTATATATTTAATTTAATAGTATTTACTATTCCATTTTGCTAATTTATATGAATATTAAATTCGCCAAAAGAATAATCATTTTTTATTAGGATAAGGATAAAGACCAATTGAGATTAAGAAGACGAGTTTGAAATCTTGATTCTCTTAAAATATAAATTGCGTTTTAATCATAAATAAATTTTGCAATATAAATAACTATATAAGTTTTACTCTAATTTCTAATATAAAATTTGAGCTTTCTTCAAGATTTTACATGTTAAACTTATATCAAATATGAGGGATTAGAGCCTTCATTTAGTTAAATATTATTCAATTTTCATCTAATAATAAATAATACAAAAAGAAGCTAATTAAAATCAACTAAGTATTAATCATCTCCACTTTATCCTTCTCCCTTCAATCCATTCACCCTCTCTTTAATCTCCAAGCTCAGACACCATAACTCCATGACCATGTTACTTTCCCTATTTCCATGTTCCTCTATAACTGCTGCCATTTGGAAACTTAAAAATGCCAAATCCTTCCTTCAAGTCATAGGAATACTAAAATTATTCGCATATATTTATTTACATTCCCAGAATACTCACGTCCATCTGGCCAAGTAAATGTACCTTTCCCATGCATTTAATTATTTACCCACTAACCTTCATACTAAATTGGATATTTTTATTACTTTTCTTCCATCCTCAAATAAAAAGATACCAAATCCCTCATATTTATTTTTCTAAAATTCTCCCAAATATTTGCTTCCATCTTGATACGTAATCTCTCCATATCCTTGACGATGTCCAAATTTATATCCACCTTTATATTCGAATTATTAATTGATTTCATGTCCTTCCCCATGAAACAATTATTGTTTCCATTCTCCTTTATAGATAAATCCATTTTAATCCTAAAATTCCCCATATCCATTAAATTCATTTTCTTCAAAGTTTCCTTCATATCTAGAATTAATTCATTAGTTACAAACTTCCATCACAACCAATTTGTCTTCCCTTGCCTGACTTTTAATCCCTCGAAAACGTTCCTTCATACAAAGTGCCATCAATATCTATTTACCTACCAAATCCTTCTTTTTAAAACTATAAAAATTATCCTTGGTATTGGCATCCATCATTCAATAAATAACAAGGATAACTGTTCTATTGAAGGGGAGCCAATTCTTTCAATTTATTTTGTATGGATAAATGTAAATTTTAAGGCCATTCTACTTTTTGTGCATCTTTTGGTATCATTTCTATAACTGAGACATTTTATTGGGTTAAATTAGATTCCACTTAATTTTGCGTGATAAGAGTAACCTACTATTCCACTATTTTTTGTTTCTTTAAATAACCTAAATTTATTGGAGGCACAATTACATCTAACACTTGTTTGAATTTTGATAATTTTGGTCTCATCCAAAGATATGTCGTCTGCTGGGATCAATCCAAAATCTCCTTACATATTTAATCTTCCAACATCCTAGTTTGAACAGCAAACTATTCCCATATAATTTAATAAATTATTATTATTCAATAGTATTATCTTATCATCTTCCAATTACATTTTCATAATTAATCCCAGTCAATTCTTAACTAGAATTAACGACAATCCCTTTTAAACTAACGATTTGTGATTTTACCATTTAATTTCAATAATTGTATATTTTAAATCCTAATTTTACCCAATCAAGAACCCTCTCAAGTTTGTGATGATTAGATAATTAATTAGAATTATTGGATATTTTCAAAAATTTAGTAATTTTTATTATTTCTTCTCAATAATACGAAATTTTTCCAATGAGTCGCACAAATATTCCACCCTAATCCATTCAATCCCGATCTTGTGATATTTAACCCCATTATAAGAACAAGTAAAATTAGAATAATATTAATAATAATTAATTAGGGAAAATACTGAGGAGGGTGAAATATAAATTAGAAATTAACAAAACTTTATCGAAGAAAATCGTCTCAAACATAAACTCTAAAATAATTATAATGATTTTTACCTCCTTTTCAAAAAGGATATAATTCATATTTTTCTATGGTTTATTTTAAAATAGGAAATAATTTATTGAAATGTCATTTAATATTATAATTGAATTACTTTAAACTATTCAGCATAAATTGTCATCTAAACTCACTCTCCCAATGTAATCAATGATAATTTACATATTGAATAAAGTTAAGCAATAAATCCAGTTTATATTATGATATGCAAATGTGAGTTACTCTCTGATTAGGATTATTCTAGAATATTATATTCTGTAATACTTTTTGAGAGTAATCTTTGTTAAAAATTGTGAGATATCAAATTTGATTCGGAAACTTTGTAATTATTATATTTATATTATTATTGAATAAGAATATATGGCATCATAATTATTAGAAAGGTTGTTCCAAAATAACCCTAATTTGAATGAGATTTAAAGAGATCGAGTCGCAGAAACCTTGCAATACTTAGAGACGCATAAAATATCGCTTTTATTCGAAGTAAAGCTGAGATGATTACATTTAGGAATTATTATCTTAATTAATATTTGAAATGAGCAATTAACCGAGAAAAACACTATTGGATACACTTAAAAATCATAAAACTTAGACTTTCTTTGACACTTCTGATTATGAAGTAATTTTTGAACATTTTGATACATTTAATGATAAAACTGTCAAGATGAATTCAATCAGACAGGGATTATAGATAATTGGAATTACAAAATCGGAAGAGGAAATAAATCAAAAATATTAGGCTATTTTAAAAAAAGGGTTTGTCAATAAAAATGAATTTGTTGATATAATGATCAATGAATATAGTTAAAGATGAATTTGGAATATCGTTTAATTTAATATTTATGTATTATCTCATGATGGGTGGACTTAATTTACACAGGATCCTTTGACCTTGAATTCGTAGATGTTATTTAGGGTTGTTTGGCTGATGTTCATCAGAGCTTCGTGAGTGAAGAAGGCTTGATGTCCTGTGATGATGACATTGGGGAATGAGAGCAATCTGGCTAAGACATCATCAGTCAATACTTCCTGACTTACATCTTTAAAGAACAATTTTTCTTCTTATTCGTAAACATCTAAATTTTAGTTTAAATTTATACCTATTGCTAAGCCTCCGATTTTTTTCTTTTTCAATGCGTTAACAACTGCTTTGGTTTCAATTAGAGCTCCTCTTCCAGTGTTTATAATCATTACATTTTCCTTCATCTTTGTTATTGAATGATCATTGATAATGTGTCTGGTTTAAGGTGTCAATGGACAATGTAAGGAGATGTAATCACTTTAGTAAAAGATATCGCTTTCATCAACATAAGTAAATCCCAAAGTTTCAGCCAGTTTTGGATCTCTGTGGGGATCGTAAGCAACGACATTCATCCCGAATCCTTTGCAAATTTTGGTAAAGCAAATTCCTATTTTTCCCAGACCTATCAACCCGATGGTTTTTCCATGTAAATTCGATCCAACGAGTCCGTCCAAAGCAAAGTTATGATCCCTTGTTCTGTTGTAGGCTTTATGAATCTTCCTATTGAGAGACAAAAGGAGAGCCATAGAAAATTCTGCAACTGCCTCTGGAGAATAAGCTGGGACTCTCACAACATTGATTCCGAGTTTGTCTGCTTCCTTTAGGTCGACATTATTGAATCCGGCGCATCTTAGAGCCACCAGATTCACTCCTTGTGAGGATAGCTTTCTTAAGACTTGGGCTGAGACTTTGTCATTTACAAAACAACTAGTTAGGGATATTAAGGAAGAGTACTTACCAAACAGTGTCGCATTCATGTGCGAGTCTAGCACTATTCTCATTTAATTGTTCTGCAAAAAATGATAATTTGACTTGTTTTTCTTCTGGGAGACTTGTATTGACTTTTGTTAGGTAGTCTATGTCATATTTCTTGGTATTGAACACAGCTACTGAGGGTTGCTTGGGGATACTTGAAAGATATACTTTTATTGTATTGAATGCAAATCTGCCTAAAAGTTTAATCATTATTCTTTAAAATAAATTTATTTTCAATATCAAAATGCATGGTGGATTTAATAGTAAAAAACTTGAATAAGAATATATTTCTGTAGTCAATAAAATGACAATCTTGCTGATTGATTAGTTATCATTACAACTTCAACTTAGTAAAGTAGCATAATATGATAGATAGATTAAATTACAAATAAACAATTTTTTGATAAACAATTCACTAAGTTGTTAAATTCCATTAAGTCACTAGAGAATCAAAAGAGATTGCCACCT
Source organism: Paramecium tetraurelia (assembly GCF_000165425.1). Taxonomy (NCBI): domain Eukaryota; phylum Ciliophora; class Oligohymenophorea; order Peniculida; family Parameciidae; genus Paramecium; species Paramecium tetraurelia. The sequence goes on from NW_001799078.1 coordinate 70,158, forward strand.
AAATTCAGCAATCTCTTGTAACCACTATAATTTGTTATTCAAAACAAAGCCAATTAGATGACGTCGAATGAGTAAGTAACAAATGCGAAGCCTAAATACATTCCCCCCATCTTGGAGCAAGATGTTTAATATTCCACTCAATTTACAAAGCGTTATAGCAATACTCAAAGATAAATTCAATATATAAATCAGACACAAAAAAAGAAGAACTTCTCTCCCAATAAAATCAATAGAGTATGCAAGTACTTGGACTAGAAGAAGACGAGACCTATGAATTATAACATAGGAGAATTCTACGCTGACTTTTAAAATGACTCATAAATAGTAGGGAAGAATAAACTATTGGATTATAAGTTGCAATCCTCTGAATTAAACAAAATTGCGAAAACATCTCTAAGTGTTGATACTTCTTAGCTTTAAGAAATCTCTAGATTTTCAAATTTTCACGAACAGTATTGATAACCCTATATTTTATTTGATTTATAAATTAATTAAATTTATTTTCAATGTAATTATTTTAGAATGTTAAAAGACAAAGTATTTTAATATGTTTATATGAATCAAATAGTGAATAAATATCATAATTTATTTTTAGGCTTTAAACAATTCTAGATTTTTTTAAAAACAATTAAGAATTTCTCTTATAAATCTTATACAAACTCTCTCAATAAAAAGACAAGTTATACAAATATTGACAATCCAATAGTTCCTATCATCAACCATCCTATTTAAAATCTCTGATCTGCGCTTAATAAACCAATCTAGAGATAAATGAATATATTACTATGTCATCAAGAGCAAAGCCTGTGGATAAGAGCATTAAAACAAAAATACAGAAGTCAGGAACTCCATTTTAGACCAGTTCAGCATTGGATGGAAATGGATTTTCGTAAAGGATCAAGGCTATGTTCAGAAAGCTGATGAAACAACTGAATACAGTTTATAGTAGTGGTTAATAGTAGAAGTATACGACTACTACAATGAATAAGGCCTTTCGGTTTAGGTTGATGAAGGAGTACATCATAGCAGTGCTGGATTTGGTGTTGATGCTTTCATATAAAGTGCCATATTATTTCTAAAAGATCTCATGATCCAACAGCATATGGTGTTTGGTGGTCACATAATAGGAAATGATCAAAATAAAGACGCAGACACTGATGCACACATATGACAAGATTTGATTCATGAATACAATTTAATAATCCATAAGACTGCTAGGAACTGTTGTGATTTGAAGTATGATGGCTAATACTAAGTCTAAAAAGGCTAAGTTTAAGGACTTAATGAAATTGGATAGAAAGTTCACCTTAAACTTGTGCAAAGGTTAGTAGATCTTGTCAATTAGATATGGGAATCTCTTTCTGGGATTTATAACTATTTGTTGTATTATTTCGACAGGCTATTTGTTTTTCACTTTAGAAAATAAATTTGAATTGAATTTGGTAGGGGAAGCTTTGGTTTCATTCAATTGAAAGATTTTATTGGAGAGCAATTAGCTTTTTTATGTAACAGGAGGCCATATACATTCAAGGATCAATAAAATGACACAAGATAATAATTGAACAGCAATCGTAATACCTATGATGGCAAAGCAAGTCCATGTGTTGTTAAGGAATATTGGATCAACTCCTTTTTCCATGAATTTCTTAGGACTCTCAACATAATAAGGATCAGTAGGTTCGTTTAGTACGAAAAATGCTGGAAATAGTTGAAAATCTCCCCAAGCAGATTTTTGAAAGAACATCCGAACATTTTCAGGGAAATAGATATTGATATAATAAAGATTGTTGATCCAACTTAAGATATCCATAATGGTCCAAAAGAAGTTGAATCCACCTAGTAGTATGACAGATGGAGCTATAAAATACATCATTTCTCCAAGAGTAGATTGGGCATCACTTGCACTTTCAGCCTATTTAACTTGATTTTAGGAATAAATAATTTTCTTCCTTGGAGTAATAATAATCTCTCTGGTTTCTTCTTCAAGTACACGTCTAGATGTTCTCACTTTAACTGGGATGAAGATGTGTATGAGATTTCCAAGATCAATGGTTTTGTTGAATGAAAAATCGATATTACATTTGGAATTGTTTTCATCAATTTATTCATACTTGATGAAGGATTAAAAGTCATTTGGGAGAAATTAATCTATTGTAATATTGATTTTGGCGCATGGATCGCCTTAATCAATAGGAAAATTAAGAGCCATGCTATCAGAAGTTGTAGAATTTATATATGCAGCATCTACCTATGCTTGTGGTATTTTTGTGCAAGATGATTCTTTACAAGTGTAATACTTTTCCACTTGACATTTGGAACTACAACCGTCGCCATCAAGATTGTTTCCATCATCACATAATTCACCGTCAACTATAATTGAATCCCCACACTTTGTAATACATTTACGATTAACAATGTAATATCCTTTAACATTTGTACATTTTGGACATGCTCCTTTGTCATCAGGTTTTGCATCTATGATAGTACATGATAGACATGTTTTATTATCCTTGCAAGTGTAACACATATCTGAACATTTCAAACACTCATTATCTTTTAGATAATAACCATCATAACATTAATCACATGAACTTTTATATCCTTTTAATGAGCAAGTTTAACAATTAGCAACACATTAGAAACAGATAGATCTGGATAGCATTTTATTAACACAAGTAAAAAGAGAGTCTACTTTGCAATCTGTACAACCATCTCTACTATTTTTATTACCATCATCACATTATTCTCCTTTGGTTAATTCACCATCCCCACAATTTATGTAATTACAAATATCATTCACTTTACCTTTTATACTTGAACAATTCTCACATTAATTCTACTCATTCTCAAAAAATCCTTTTTAGCATTCGCATCTAGACTAGACGACATCTCTATTCACTATTTAATAATTTATGTATAATTTTACCATCTATGCAACTTAGACAATCTGATGCACTTGTACAATTAAAACAAGGAGGAGAGCATTCTATAATTAATAATTAGATATAAATTACTTTGACAAACTTGTTTCTCATTTTCAAAGTATCCATTATTACATATACATGACACTCCATCTGAATTTAAAGATCTATTTTCAGAACATGTTTAACATTCATGATCATTTACACACTTCCCACATTTGCTATTACACTTTATGCATTCTGAATTGTCATTCTAGAAATATCCAACTGCACATTCACACAACTTATTATCAGGGTTCATTTTTCTTTAGGGAATGCAAATCAAACACCCAATTTCTGTACCGTTGACACAGGAGGAACAGGTCGAATGACATTAAGTGCATATGCCTTTCTCATTTAAATACTCATTTGTTTTGCATTAACAAACATTATTGATAAGTTGGTATTTTTTGGTTTCATCACATGTTAAACAATTTGTGGCATTATTTGAACAAGTTAAACAATTAGTTGAACAATCTAAAGGTATTTTATAATTATTACTTTCGCATATATTCAAATCATTAATAAATTGATGACTATCTTAGCATTTACAAACTGAAACATCCAAATAGAATTTAGTATCACAACTTAAACAGTTTGTAGCATTAGTTTCGCAAGTTAAACAATATCTACTGCATTCTATGTTACAATATAATAATATTAAATTACTTTAACAAACACCATTTGAATCAAAATAATACCCATCTATGCAGTTGCAAGCATTACTGATGGAATCTAAAACCTTGTATTCAGCAGGAAAACAGCAATTACCCGCATCAGTACAAGTCAAACAAGTAGGGTGACATTGAAGACAATCTGTCAGACTAGCATTCATGTAATATTGAGTTGGGCATGAACATACATTATTAGTCAAAGTCATGTCAATTCCAACACAACTTTAACATTACGTTGCTGCATTAACACAATTTAAACAAGGAGATGAGCATCCTATTTATTTAAAAGTATATTTACTTAAACAAGTAGTGCCTGATAGGTAATAACCATCGACACAACTAGTACAGACTGATGAATCAGTACAATTAATGCATGGAGAAGTGCATGCTATTATAATTTATATAATCTACATATGCAAGTTGTTAATGACATGAAATAGCCATTTTGACAATCACAAAGATTGGTACTAGGATTCAGCATTTTGAATTCAGCTGCTAAACAGCAATCATTTTGATCAGTACAGGTTGTACAAGTAGTGTGACAATCTAAAATGTATTATTTAACATATATATACTAATGCAAAGAGAATTAGTTTAATCAAAATATTGATCAGAAGCACATTGGCAAATTCCAAAGCTTAAATTCATTAAGGGATCTGCACAAGATTTACAATATGTTGATGAGTTTATACATGTAGCACAAGGCTGAAGACATGCTAATGGATAGTAATTAGATATCATTACCTTAACAAGTGTTATTTGCATCTAAGAAATATCCAGCTAAACATTCACTACAAAAATCTACAGATGAACACAAAGTGCATGGTGATACGCATTCTTAAAATAAAATGATAATTTACGTATGCATGTCATATTGGCATCGAAGTAGTATCCAGGGATACAATTAATACATTAAGTTTCAGATGAACATGATTAACAAGGAGGAACGCAAGCTATAGAATTATATATAATTGTCATACTTAAACACGTGTTAGAGGCGGATAAATAATGCAAGGTATTCACACAGGTTTTACAATATGTATCAGTTTCGCATGTTAAACAAGGGGATAGACATACTAATGAAATAATAAACAATAGAACATTTGCATTATTGTACTGAACCGTCGTAATAATATGAATCATTAACACAAGTTTTACAAGTATTAAGATCTAAACAAGTTAAGCAAGGTGATGCACAAGAGACGCATAAATTATTTTACAGATAGTATGAGTCATTTATACAGGAGAAACAGATGTTGGAGGCAGAGCATTACAAACATGGAGATACACATTGTACACAAGTGACATCAACATAATAGGTGGGATTAATACAGGATGTGCACGTTGTTAGTGAAGTGCAATCTAGACAAGGGGATTAACACACTAAATCACAATTAATTATTACATAAACATTCTAAACTATTGCTGTAATACCCATTTTAACATACACATGCATTTACCGCAGCATTATAAGAGGATAGATAAACACATTAGTTGCAAGAAGTTTGACTTGTACAATCAATGCACAAAGCGGGACAGTACTGATTGCAGATTCCACCTACCACCTTATATCCTACTGGGCATGAACATGATGGTATCACTTAACCACTGTATTGACATGAAGTACAATTAGTCACTGTGGTTTTGCATTCAATACAAGGGGATTAACACTCTAAAAATATTGAATAGCAATACTTTCACATCCAAGTTCTGTTAATGTATAACCAACTACACATTCACATTACTGAGATATATTTATAGTTTAATTTGGACCACAACTTGTACAGTAAGTTGGAGCGATTTCACATGTTAAACAGTTAGGATCACAATCTTGACATATTCCATTTGAATCTTGGTATTAATTAGTAGCACATACACAATAATAATACATAGTGGTAAGGTTCTAGATAAGCTATGTTTTGTATTCTGCGGGACATGATTAGCAATTTGCAAAATTAGTATTGCAGGTTAAACAATTGGGATCACAATCTACACAGACATTTTTCGCTAAGTCTAGATACTAATTTGGATTGCATGAGCAACCAGTTAGTATTGGATTGCACTTTTACAATTCTTCAATGTAATCGCATGGTTTAAAGGAGTCAAGACATTCGACTGTGAAATATATAAGATCAGCAGTGAAATAATTGATAATATATTGTCCATTTGTTCTAATCTTGAATTCAACTGATCCTGCTCTCTTTTTTTGATGAATGTAATATTGAGGAGAATAAGAGTATAATGTTGATATTCTTTTGATGGACAATAGGGTTGGAATGGTTAATGGGTAAGACTAAATACCATAAGTAATCGTGGTTCCTCCAATAGAAAATCCTTAACCTTAAGTGCTTTAACTTAGCATTTCATTAAAAGAGTACTAAATGTAACCTAAGAATTCAAAGAATTAGTATTTTAACATGTATAAATATTAGTTAGCAGACAATTGGAACAGGTTTACATTTACATATTCCAAATTCAAATCTATCGTATTTGAAACCAATGACATCAAGCACCATCCCAAAATGCCACCTGAAACATCATTCTTATATCCTTGAGAGAGATAAACTTATTAAAATTCCCCTGATGTATCTGATTACAAAACTGATTAAAATCTTTAACTCCTACCAGCCACCCACTGGATCTTATATTAAGCATTATAAGATTTGCAAATAACTCTTAACAGAAAATAGTCGTTGTAAACTGAATCTACAAAGGTTTAAAACTCTAACCCCTCACTCTAATCTAAATGCCCCAAGATGCTTATTGCAACAAGAGGTGGACTTTAATAATTTTTGGAAAAGTAAACATATGAGTAATAATCAGAGTAATATGAATAACAGCCAAATTCATAAATTCCTTCTTCAACCGTTTAATCGGGTAGAAATCCTATTATGATTTGATATAATCATTTACTAATACAATCTGGTGAGATTCCATCGTCGAAGTAGCCTGCAGGGCATTTACAATCTGGTGTATTAACTCGAATGCCCGCACAAACCATACAAATAGTGGGATCCGCTAAATCACAATCCAAACATGTGGGATGGCATTTAGGAATGCATTCCTTTCGTTATTCATTGGCTTCATAGTAAGGTGGACAAGAAGAGTAGCATTACCCTTCCAAAAGATATTATCCCTAAGTAATATTAGTATTTAGATTACATTCAGACAATAAAAACATTTATTTATGGAGTATGAACAAATATTATTATTTATATACTCTTATGGCGAGTAAAACCCATTACTAATTCTAATACTAGTTATTTAAAATGGATAAAGATTAGTATCTTAATAATTAAATATATTTATTACTATCGTTTGATCCTATATATAGAGTGTCTGTTTCTTTTATCCAGAAACTATATGGTTGACCAGCTGAACATACCAATTTTTCATTCTAAATAAATAAAATCACCATCATATCCATCAATTCCACAATCCCCAGCATAAATCTCTCTCCAAAATTCATAATGCAAGAGTAATTGACATCATATGATGTAAAATTAATAAAAATTTATTAATTATGAAAATCAGCACTGATTGTCATAATATTATACGAATATCTCTAACAAGTAAAGTTGAATAAAGTCTAATACCCCTCTATTGGATTATTTAGTAATTAAAATTCTATTGTTATAGTTTTTTCAATTTTGAAGTTCTCAAACTTTATGTATTACTGGTTTGAAAATTATAATGTTTAGTTACCTGGTATTATTTGAGGATCAAAAATATCATAGTCCAAAGAGCTTCCCAATTACACGACACGCTAATAATCACTCCAATCCTTTAAAATCTTAGTTTGATATCTCTCATAAACTCTTAAATCTAGAATGACTTCTGGTTCAACGTTAGACAATATGGTGATTTAGTCTATCATTTAAATATTAGAGTCTAATGCTAACATTTTTTTCACTGTTATAGAATTAGCCTAACCAGTAAATGTATAAATTTAATCATAATAGGAATAAGCTTCGTCGCAAAAATAACATGTTAAGTCTGAAGTTACTTGAAAGAAACCAAAATATTAGTAATTGTCTTAAGGCAACATAATGCATTCAGGATATAGTCCTTGATTGATATTAATAGAGCAAACTGATTTCTATCCTTCCACTAGATTTTATTTATAATATATGTATATCCAGGAAGAGTCATTCTAAATATATATTGAACTGTAATAGCCAAAATCATATTTAGTTGTGTAGATTTCAAGTTAGTCATAAGTAAGTAGTACATTGATTGATTTTTAGTTAATCTACATTACTAGTTACTTTTCTGAATATCCATAACTCCACACCCAAGCTAAATCTTACAAAATTAATACTTCCTATTATAAACGAATCTGTTAGGATATTGATACCATAATTATTGATATTATAGTAATAGATATTATTACTTTCGGTATTCCCGTAAATATTATTCAAGTTAATTGGGTAACTTAGATCGCTAGACCTTAAATTAAAAGTCTTACCTTGATTCTAGTGAATAAAATTGACTCTAGGCTGCAAAAATAGAAATTGCTACAGTGATTACGTAATTAAACACCATATTTTAATATAATAAATTATAATTTAATTTCAGATAACCTTGAAGATTACATCACTCTCTTTAAATTGATATCAACCCAAATTGATAAAATTTTAATTAATGTATCTCAAAGAATAGTTCTTATTCCTAAACGAACTGAAAGCTCAGAAGAAGAAACCAGTTCTTCCCTTCTTACAGAGGTAATTTTTTCATTTATTTGGTTACTCGAATAATTCATTGGATGCTAAGCTATGTAGATTAATATTTCATATTTCTCGCTGATCACTTACAACATTCCAGTAATCTTTTGACTGAACCCTTAGACAGAATTTATGGGTATTACAATGACTGAACCCAAATGATTTTCGTGTAACTGAAATAAAGCACATTCTAAATATTCTTCTTTTATCTGCAATGTCTGGTCCTGTACTACAATATGCACAACATTTTAGGGATTATGAAATAAGGCTAAGCTAGAATCAGCATGATTATAATGTCCATTTAATTATTGATAAGTGCAGTTAATTTTTTTGCTTGCTGTCTCTGAATCAGTGTCAATCAAAACTATGTACTAATTTTGATTAGGTTTGTTAGCAATAATAATGAACAATGACAACAAAATGGTCATTATTTAAAATTATTATATTATCACTTACAACAATAACCCCTAAATGATATTATCAATTTTTACATTTAAGTATTATCCTATCTATAGGTATTAATTGATTGTTAATCAAAATGGATACTTAGTTAAGATAAAAATGATATTAATTAATAACTTAATTAAAGATGGCTATGATGGTCCCCCCCCAAATGAATCCAAAATATAAGACATCGCTCTGCAAGCATTGGACAACAACAGGAAATTGCAGTATTGGGTCTAGATGTCATTTTGCTCATGGAGAAAGAGAATTGCGTAATCCTAATGATGTATTCGAAGCATTCATAAATTTAAATAGCCTTTACCATAATTACCAAGTCAAAACTTACAAGATCCTAAGCTTCTGCAAGTGTATTTCTCTGGCAGCTTGGGTATTCACAATTACAAAACAACATTATGCAAATATGCCAGCAACAACACTTGCAGATATTAAGAAATGTGTCATTATGCCCATTCTCCTGAAGAGATGATTCCATTTGAAAAAGTTAGAAATGTTACTACCCAAGTACTGATTTCAAATTACGTCTCTTTAATCAAGAGTCATTATTTGTTGAATAGTCATTCAATTCCCGGTTTTAATATCAATTAAGAATAAGTAGAAGTAAATTTTGCTTTTTTAATTTTTAGTTAGCACTTTAAATGGAATTCCAAAAATTGATAGTGGCACAATAACTGAAATTTGTTCTCAATCATCTAGATAAAATGGATTACACATAATCAGAATTGAGATTAAAATTAAATACTGCTCATGAATTACTGAATGCCAACAACTTTCCAGGTTGCAGCCAAACAATAAGTGATATAATAAATAGACCAAATGTGCCAACAGATGAAAAGAAACATTACCAAGATATCCTTTATGAAAGTGCGTAAGAAGGCTATAGAATTGTGGAAGGATATTAAAGATAAATTTTTGAATTCTAGTGCGAATAGGCTTAATAATTACAGGAAACATATTAGAAGAGTGAAAATCCATAAACATTATTTGGAAATGCACCAACTCTTCCTACCACAAGTATTCCAGGATATAGGTTTTGATAGATATATCAATATTTTAAATGTGAATTCGCAATAATATATAAATATTATATCAACACTGCCATTCTAGATATATTTTTTTTGTATTGTTTATCAAAAATTGGGTCTTTGTTTATTTGAATCAGAATAATTATATGTCAAAGTAATATGGTTTAATAACTTTAAAGGTATGTTAATGATATAATCTGATGTATTGGAAATAACAACGAAAATCTAAACAATCTTTAAGATAAATGAATTCTAAGTTTTTGGAATGTTTGAAATTACTTAAATTAATGTTATAATTATATTTTATAATCATAAAGAATATTGTATCTAAGCCTCTTAAAAATTCAAATTATCCAAATTATAATTAGAATAATTAACACTAACACATATATATATAGATTTCTACTAAGTGATATTATATAAATTCATGTATATTTATTTAAAAATTTGGATATGAATCCTGTTTTGTTTGGATAAAAATTTTGCTCTGTTTAACTCATTTATCTACTTTTGGATAGCAATTACTGACTTAATTACTCATTCTCCTTTAAATACTTGGAGTTTAGCATCATTAGATAAACTTCATTTTTTTCAGATTCTATCAACTACTAATTCAATTTATCTATCCTTATCTTAAATTGCTCTTTTTCTTCGTAATATTGTTGATTCAATAATTCTAATTCTTGAATGTATTGGAGAGAAATCTTTTCATTCTAGAATTGAAGTATTTCTTCTTTTTGAGTAGAAATGAGACAAAGTAATTCTTTTTTTAAATTTTATAATTCTAATTGCACATATCTAATGAGAGCACTAAAAGTTTCAGCCAATGATTTCTTGATGGAATCAAACTTCATGTTTTTCTCATCTACAACTGATTTCATCATATTCAATTGTTGTTTCAATTTTCTGTACTCGAAATCCTTTAACTTTAATTCTAACTAAAATTGCAAATTCATTAATTATATAATATTATCTCATTATTGTTATTGCAACAATGGTTCAATCAATTGAGCCTATTATAACCAATTATGAAATCACAATTCATAAATATAATTAATTAAAATCATTCATTTAACCTATCTACAATATCACAAAGCAATTAAGATGTCCATCGTGACTATTTAGGAATTTGATTTAACAATCCTAATCTGGCTTCAATGTTCTCTAATTCTAAGTGAGGTTTGAATCTCTACATGGCTGCAGATCCAATTGATAATTGATGACTTTCCTCCCTCATTCCTAGTTGGCCTCTGAGTTTGTTAATCTCACTCTTTTCTACTTTAATCTATTGTAAAAATCAATTGGAGTACATTGTCACGCATCCTTTCAATTGCCTTTAACTAGTTTTGCTATAGCAATTGTTTTATGGAATCAGTCATATAAATTAAATCGTCCATCAAAGTTAAATCGAATTTCTCAACTACTCGCTATTCCCCATTAATAAATTAAACGTCTCTAATACAGCAAAGACGAGAAATCTCTGAAAATTCATACAATTCCTCTGTCTGAGGATTTATTAAGATTCTGTAAAGATTTTTTCTTATTCCGATCTAATTTTTGACTACCTGAAACAGTTTTCTTGAATTGTTCAAATAATCCTAATTTTAGAGCGATCTCATACTTTCAATAAATGGAGGTTGTGTATTAAATTATACAGTTATTCGGTGAACCTTTTGTATTATTGGGCCAAGGGATTACGAACTGTTTCGAGCAAACTTATCTTCTTACGTTTGTCTCCTTGTTCTTTTAAAGCTTTGAATCTTTGTACGGTAGTCTGACTTTCAGTTTAAAACAGCTCGACTTCCTCTTTTATTTTTTTGATGGTTGCATCACCGACCAAAGGAGGTCTAAATGATCTCACAGAATTCAAATGATCTAAGTAGCCTTATAAACTGTGATCTTTTTAAAGCATTGGTCTTGGAGTAGTGGTGGTTTTTTGCTTTTCCTTAGGACTTCTCTCAAAGATTGATTCTCCTTGATGGGTCGTATTTATGGGTCTGGTCGATTAGGAAACCAAGCGCCTTATTGGGGCAACAGTGTGGAATCGTTTGGTTGTTCTAGTTGGTTATTCTCTTCGATGGAAGGTGAGGGTCTCTTGGTGTTTAAAGATAGGAAAGACTACACTATTCTTTAAAATTAGACTCATTATAATTATATTAATTTATGGAAAACAAAAAGGAGATTAAGGATCAAGAAAAATCCAAACCGATCGAGAAATCCAAGTCTTTAGTGCCGATATTGGATAAGGAAGACATTGAGACTTTGAAAACACAATTGCAGAAATACGAATATTTGAAATAGAAATATAATTTGTGATAGTAAATCATTATTCAAGAGTTTAACATCTTATTTTTATTAATTACAAATCTTTCATTTGCTTCATTGACTTGATCAGATAATTCTTCTTTTGATTGTTTAACTTCTTTTTCATCGCATCTATTGTGTTGAATTAAAGAAAGTTCTGTATTAAACCACTTTTTGTTCTAGAACTTAAAGAATTTTTATTTTTCAGCGTATAGATTGAGTCAGTTCTAGAGGAGAAATCCTTTTACTGTTCAGTTTCCTACTTTGACGGAGAACTACTCTCAGTCTTTTAATTTATTCCCAACTTTTATTATAGTTATTAATATTATATTGATTGTTTAAAACAATTTCTTTTTTACTTATTTTCTTCAAATTTCACCTAAAACAAAGCATAATCTTCTAAACACTTGGTAACCTGCTTTAAACTATTTTGTGTATTCAAACTCTAATTAGTTTAATTGCTGGAGAATATACTGCTCCCTCTGTTAATCGTTGTGTCTAGTTTCCTTTATAAACGATTTGTTATTCCGTAATACTACTTTTTGTAATTTTCCTCTTAAGTGCTTTAATTCCTATTTCTGATCAATGTTTTTGTGGTTTCCCTGTGCTCAATGCTCTTTTTGATTATGGTTTAAAAAAGCAAAGTTCTAGCTTGCAGTTTCTTCTCCATCATACTCTTCAATCCCTTCACACATTGTTATGATCCCTTTAATAAAAATGATTAAGAACTAATTTTATAAAATTTAGCCTATTAGCTATGAACAACCACAGTATAATAGTAATTTTCTTCGAATAATGATTCTTCCCCTATTACCTATTGATTATGCAAACTGCACAACAACATCTAATGATTTTCATGTTTTTTCATTATAGCCACTTCTCCCTCATACAAAATATAAAGAGTATTAGCTTGTTCTCCTTCTTAAGTAATAGTTTCGTCTCTTAATTTTATTTCCTCATTGAAACTGTACATTAAACTTTCGATCATTAAAGTTGATGTTATTCTTTCGAAATATGGAATTACCTACTAAAATACTTCTCTTTTGAAGTCTGCATCCTTTTTGAAGGATCCCAAAACCTCGAAAAACTCATTTCTATTCAAAGATATCAAATAAGTGTCAACATCTGCTATACAAGTTGCTGATCGTTGAGCATCTCTGTTACTCTCCATCAAAGCTCGTTCTCCAAAATAATTACCTGGATTCAAGTCGTTTATTAGTATTCCATAATCTTTCATATAAGTTTTCAGAATATCAGACTGTAATTCAGTTTTAGATACAGCTTATTAACCCTTGAGTTACTGTCTGGTTATTGAATATTGCTATTTGAAGATTAATACTCTGCCCTCAATGATTAGATACATCTTATCGTTTTAAATAGCTCCCTCTCTCAAAATTATGGAACCCTACTTAAAAACCTCCAGTTGAAGTTTTGTGCATAACTAACTTAAATGCATTAACTTACATGATAGATTTATTCCATATCATTTCTTAATCTATTTGTATTAAATAACTCTTAAAAAAAACTATACTTCTTTACTTAATTGTAGATTGTCTAATCATAAAATTTAGTAGATATACCATTCCATCTGTTAATTTGTAATGCGGTTTTGATAGCAAACCCAGTAATGGGATGGATTGATTGAGGTCTTCAAATTTCAACAACATTGCGTTATCACCTTGAATTTAGATGCGCTGCCCATATTTATTTTATATACTTCTGTATGAGGCTAGATCAGCGAACGAGAAAACATAAAATTACAATTAGAATGAGTTCTTAGTTTGTAAGAGCCTTCTCTTACTGGTGATGAAGCTTCACTCATTTAATATTATTTAATTATATGTTGTAAAAGTTTAAATGATAAATTATCATTATAAATATCACTTAAACAAATTCGATTCATCTTGCATCAAATCACTGAATTCAAAATCAATTTAGAATTCATCCCCACTTCGATATTTCAATTTATTTTGTTTGAAACATTTGACACAAAATTTTATCCTTAACTGCAAAACTTAAAAATTCATTAACTCTCTACTAAAATGTCTTATATACTTTTAAGTATGCATTTGAGACCCACAAAGATACTAATGCACTCACTTTTCGCTTATATGGCTTATCCATTTATATTAGTTCTTAGATGATATTTTAATGAAACTTAAATCTTTTGGTAAAATCTATATTCTATATTAATTCACTGGAAATCTAATATATATAAATATTTATTTAAGCATTCATTTTCTATTTTATTGACCAAATAAATTAAGATTAACATCCTCTATTCTAAGATTTTAACCAAAGAAAATCATTCTAACATTTTCTATTTCTATATTTTAACTAATCAAGACCATCAACCGTAACTTATATTATTGAAATTTGAATTTTTTATCATCAAGATTAATTAATTTATGATTGCTATTTATTCCAATGAGTACACTACTCATTTCTACATCGATTCATTTATTTTCTATTAATTGCATTCATTATGTTATTTTTCCAAAAGATCTTTTGATATTCACCACCATCAAAGTTTCTATAATTACTAATCAAAAGGCAATCATTTATAGATTATGGAAATGAATAGGCCATTTAATGTTATTATTCATTTATAAATAATAAGTATATAAATAAAATGAATGAAATAACAGAGTTCACTATTCTTTAATTAAAAAGTTAATTAGAAAGCTCATTAGAAAACACTGGGTCTCAATCCAAAGAAAGCTTAAAACTATTATTGTAATATAGTAAGACCCTGAGCAGTTATGCAGAATCTCAACCTAATAACAGGGCTATAACAATTCTAAATCAAGGTAATATTCATAGTGGATTATTATTTAAGCTTTCAAAATGCTACTACCCGAAAAACCTCCAAAACTATTAAGCATTTAATTCTAATACTGGAGATTGTTGATAATGACTGCTATTAAATTATGTAAAGCATTAGAGATTAATGGGTAGTTGCAACAAGGCTTAAATGTATTGATATAGATTGAGAACATCACCAAATAATATAATAAATCACTTGAATGGGCTTTCAACGTAGAACTGGAGTATCTGTATTATCATTTGGCCATCATCTGGCAAAAGTTATAAAACAAAGAAAGAACTTTTTATGCTGCCAATGAATGCATTTTACTCCTAAGAAGTAATCTCAAGAATAAAGCTGAACCAAAATAAATACATATGATAGCTGAAATGCTTAAGTTATAATCATAAACAAAAAACTCAATTCACCAATAGTTGTCATACTATAATTAAATACATTTCTATCAATCCAAATATTTGGGAGACAATCATAAAGAGACCATTAAAACCATAATGAGAATAAATCAACTTAAATCTGAAATTCAATTTGAAAAAGAAATCGAAGAATTCAGTAAAGAAGATTTTAAAAAAAAGCTACCTTTCTAAGAAGTCTCATAAATAGACTTCTATGGAGAAGAAAAATCATTCAATTTAGAGCAATAGTAATAATAATAAACTAAATAATTTGATTCTAAGGAATATTTAAGATAGAGATTATTCTAATAATAAAGACAACTTGTTTTACATGCTAAGAATAATTCCCAATCAAAATCCTCTCTTCGAATAAGTCATTAGTCAAAGAAAAGCTTAGAAGAATTTAAAAGATTCACTGATTCCAAGATCAATTTAAAGATTAATTCTAGAACATCTAGTTCTGGAGAGAATAAATTTTTTTACTTTTTGAATGTTAACAATTTACAGTAATTTTTATTCGAATTATTAGAGGGAGAACAAAAACTGAAACAACGCAGTATAGAACTACACAGAGTAAAAATTAAGATAGATTGACACCATAAGGAGTTCCCAGTTAGCAATTTAGATGTAAAACTAATAAATCTAATGTATCTCTTAACAATACCTAAAATTAATAAGAATTGAATAGTGGCAAAAATATTAAGGATGATTTATTTAAAGATTTAATGACTTAAAGGCCCAAAAGTAGTATAGCTTAGTAGAGATTGGCAAAACAATTATAAATGACTATAGGAAATTAAGTGGCAGCAAATAAGAAATCATCTTAATAAACACAATTAAGCAATTCAAAGCCTGTTGAAAAAATACTAAAAAGACTAAACACTTAAGAATTAAATCTAAAAAAAAGAACTTTAAATTTATAATAGCCAATATAACATTCTGAAGTGAGTACTAAAAAATCGAATTAAGCTTAAGAAATAGTTTTTGGTTCTATATCCTAAAAATCAATTAATTTGATAACATCAGGAGGTATGAATATGCTAGTATTTAGATGATCATACTCAAAAAAGAAGTGACCTAGATTAGTTTGAATATAATTTAGAGAAAATAATTA
The DNA here is from genome assembly GCF_000165425.1 of Paramecium tetraurelia. Classification (NCBI taxonomy): domain Eukaryota; phylum Ciliophora; class Oligohymenophorea; order Peniculida; family Parameciidae; genus Paramecium; species Paramecium tetraurelia. Next base: position 86,640 of record NW_001799078.1, read on the forward strand.
TGATTTAAAGATATTTTAGATTTAAATTAAAATAATCCCAGAATTATGATATAAAAAATGAAAAAATCAATTTAAATAAATTTAGTGTTGGTATTGTTCATGAAGATGACGATAAATTAGCTGATAAGACTCCTGCTTTGAGAGGCAAATCAAAAGACTTAAAATTTGCCTATTAAAGAAGTAACACATCTTCAGTGGAATCTATTAAATTTGTGAGCAAGAGGGATAATTTTTTATAGCCATAATTATTCTAATATAAATAAAAGGATCATTCCTTTAATAGTTAGGCAAGTAGTAAATTAATAAATCAAAAATCAGGAAGCAACAGTTAGATAAAGTAAAATTAGTAAATAATAACATAGTGAATAATCTTCAGAGTCTTTATTAGATTTTGAATAACTATATTAAAACATTGACAAAAAATGGTCTTATGAGGAGTACATTTAGGGATAATGTTTCTTTTTTTGTGATGATTAAGCTGATTAAATTATGAAGCTTTTAAAGTTTAAAGCTAAATTTCTCCATTAAAATGAGGACGAGAATCTTAGTCTTTTATGCGAATTAGAAATAGAAAAAGGCTTTTAATCTCATATTATAATTCTCCCAATAGTTTTGTCAATGAAGAATTGGAAATTGTATGCCAAAATGAAAGGCTTATAATTCTTTTTAAGCCTTTTAAAAGAATTTGTAGAATAGAACTTCCCAATCATACCTTAGTCATCTAAAATTCTCATCTATAAAGGCCAATACTTTGATATGCTTTTAGAACCCATAATATAATTAATATCTGTGATAATGAAGCATATTTGTATTGAAAGAAAGCTGATTGGAGTAAAGCTGTATTATACAAAGGATGTATAAATAAAAAAGAATAGAAAAATGATTTAATAATATTATTAAAAATAGAGACAAGAACAACGATAGTATTATTTTAAGTCTTTACAATTCTTTATGAATCACTACGATATCAGAATAAACAAAAGAGCAAATTCCATAGATCTAAACCTTAAAAGTCTAATGGGCAATGATACAGCCAAATAAAAATTAAAAGCTGCTGAAAATGCAGTGTTATTTGCAATTAAAGCTAAAACAGCAATTGAAAGTCAACCTCCTAAACCACCTGTAATTCCTTTGATGTTATTTGATGATGATAATGCCTAATCTCCTTAAATTCTCGAAGTATCTATGAGGGATCCTGATGTCAATAGAACGTAATTAATAAATATCATCAATCCTTAAAAAAGGAGATAATCAATTTAAGAATAAGAAATGAACAGGTTCAGTAATCTTTTTCAATAACATCAGAAAGTAAATCATTAAAGAAATCAGTCTAACTCGACTCCCAAAAAAACATCTGAAAGTATTTTTAAAAAGACGTTCACAATAGAAACAAACCTATTACAACAAAAAACTTTGACTCGTCCTTAAACAATAATTCAATAAGTTGATTAATCATTTTCAAGCAAATCTTAGACTTCATCCAATAATTAATCTAAAGACCATGAATTGCAACCACCTTCTATATCTCATAGTGTGTCATTAAGCCAATAGCCTGTTCCTTCATTTAAGAAAAAAAATGTAGGAAATGTGTCATAATCATACTATGGAAATACAACTAATTCAGCCTAAAATTTATTGGATACACAATAAAATTTAGTTGCAAATTAGTTATTTGATACTTAAGCTTTAGAAGTTTTAGAGTTGATTCCTGAACAGGAAAATGAGTTGGAGTAGAAAATAATTACTATATATTAAAAAGATGATCATTTTACTGTGTCTCCTTAGTGGAAAATAAAAAGAAAGGCCACTATTCATAATTTTCAATTTGAATATTTCTGGAATTAACACAAGGTGTAAAAGAAAGTATTTTAGAAAATCTATCATAATCCTTTTAATATAAAAGAAATTTTAATGGTTGGAACATAACACATTGATAAATAGTATTTTTTGATTAGTGTGACATAAATATTAAAAGAATAAATTCAAATATTTAATCAATCTGTATTAAACAATAAAGATTTGGTAAAAATTGAAATAACATATCGTTTAACATATCCATATGATAATGTATGGTAAGATAGTATAGTAATTAAATTTAAAGAATTTATAAAGTGGTTTGTACCTGATTTTGAATTAACTAGCTATATTCAACATTTTGGATTAAGTAAAAATCAAAAGATCCAAGCTTTGTTATATTTAGGACGTTATGCACACATAAAAGAATCAAAATTAAAATTAGAGTATTATGAGGAAAAGCGAAATAAACTTAAAATTAAATAGCAATAAAGAAGAGATATCGAGATCTCGAGAATGAAATAAATTGAAAGTATGTTAATAAGAGACAAACTGGATTTGCATTACATTCAAATATTAGGATTGGATAATTTATATCAAGAATTATTGAAGGAAAGAAAAATAATAGAAGAGAAAATAAAGAGAAAAGAAGAACGGCTTAGAGTCTTTCTTTAGTTAACTGATCCAAACAGTTTAGACCCTACTACTTAACAACCAAAATATATTGGATATGATTACGATGGTGATTCTGAGGAAAAAACAATTTAAGTCCCACTTAGTCTTCAAATGTAAGTTTTGAAATCGTATAATACTGTTGTCCACTTGAAATCATAAAAATAGATAATTAAAATGCCGTCTTCTTATTTAATTTGGGAAGGGGACATTATAAAAATGTGGAGACCTTTCTAAAGAAAGATTTGGTAATAGGTTAAGATTCAAAACAGAGATAAACTCATTAATGCAATTTAATGTAAATTAAAGTTTTATATTCTGAAATAAATTATAGTAAAGACATTAAGTCTAAATGGTAAAAAATTTGTAATAAAGTAATAAAAATAGTTGATATAAAGTGATTCTGCATAAGAACTTCTTTATTAATATTTTTAATTAAAGTCATTTTCAAACTAGCAGTTTTATAAATTCTTAAGTATATTACGTGTTTAGTTGCTGTAATTAGATGATTGCTCACACTTATGGAATTCATATTTTAAACAATATAAATAATTATAACATTGTTATGTTTCTCAAATTGGGGATTGCTTATTAGAAATTGTTGTGTTAATTGATAATTTTGCATAGGTGTTAAATTAAAATCTGAATAGATATGTATTTATAAGAATCAATATTTATGAAAAGTAAAATATGAAAACAAAAATGCATAAGTTGGTCTTAACTCTTGATGATTTACATATAACATCTAAAAAATAATATGATTTATCCAATGAAAATATACCTCAAATTATTTTTGATGATGTTCAAAAATTGATGCATCAATATGTGGGATATGAAAATTAAGGTATTACAAAACACCCTACCTTAGTAATTAAGAACAGCAAATTAAATAGAACATTTAAATTAGTAAATTCATTCCCTTGGTTGAATAATTTTAATTATGATGAATTTTAAGTAACACTTTATCCTTAAAAATTCTAATTCTATCATCCATAAGGTTTGAATCCAAAAGTAATTTGCAAAGTGGTTAAATTTTTAAAAATTCCTAAGGTTTTTTCATAGAGACATCATTCATTTTATGATAGTTATGAAAAACAATATGATAAACCATAGGAAGATTTCACTGTTAGGGTACCAAGTATAATCACAATAGAGAAATTTTAAGAAATTTCAAGCTTTTACATTTATATTTATTTCCCTCAAATTTGCAGGAGATTTATTACAAAATTGCATTTTGATGATATCCTAATAAATTAAGATATCAATTTAAAATTAAATTTCTAATTTAAAGAACAATTAAGAATTCATAGAAGTGAAAAATTGTGGCACAGTTTAATAGAATCATTTAAGATTGTAAGCAATGATCAAAAGAAATTAATTTTGTAAATTGAGAAATTCAAAATTTCATGTATATTATAAGAAGTAGTTTATCAAAAGATCAAGTAAATTGAAAAGACCTAAGAATTCATTCTATTTATTGTAAATATTGAAAAAAAGATTGAATAAGATCCTGAACAAATTCTGATTCATTACTCATTTGAAAGGATGAAATTATAAGAAGCAAAGAATTATAGTATGTTTCTGAAATTGCAATGGCTTAATCAATATGATAATATATAATCCTATCGATTACCCTTATATGAATTAATGATTGGATACTTTGAAAAAACAAAAACAGGGTTTAACATGTTTGATTATAAATTCAAACTAGTAGATTTGATAAGAATGTGTTAAATTTCAGTGGAAAATATTATCATGAACTTTTCTATGAATTAGAAAATTAATTACAATAATACATTAGATCAATTGATGCCCCAACAACTTACCTATAATATTAATCAAACTATCAAATTAAATATCAACTTAAAAACCATATAGGTGGATAAATCAGTATATAAATTACTTTACAGAGGAGTTTTATTAAGAAAACCATCCATTTTGGTAGGTATTTACTAAAAGTTAAACAAACAAAAATTGTATTTTTATATACAAAGAGCAAGAGATTGCGAATCATTTATTCATAAAATCAGATTTTAGGAGATAGAAAATATCTATCCAGGATTCTAATTGAATTTATAAGTTAATTAAAGGTCAATAGGTCCTAATATTTTTAAAATACTGAAAAATAGATTGATTGTATAAAGTTATTACCAATTAAATTGAAATACTAAATAAAAATTAAGGTTTTGAAATATTACAATATTCTACATACAGTATATTAATAAGTTGAAATTGAATTTTTGGTAAGTAAAGTATTAATTATTACAAATTATTCTTAATTCCATCTCCTCTTAATTAAAAAATTTTTGAAATTAAATTGATTGAATCTTCAATTTTTGAGTAAATTTCTGAGTTGAAAGACTTCAAAGTGTTATTTGGGGAAAAAAGTTAAAAATAACAGAATCAATTTTCTTATGTTCTAAATAAAAAATAATGTTATTGAATTTTGTTTTACTTCTAATATTTTTATTTATACATGTCTATCTTGAGTTATTCTAAATGTATAAGTGATCATAATTCTGAAACTTCATATTTCTATGGATTAAATGCTTTTATTTTTAGGAAAATAGTCTTACATTGAACCAATCAATGATGATGCTACTTTTTTGAAGACTACTTTGAAGACTTTCAGAAATATTGGTCAGTGCCTTCAAATCTCAAGAGTAATTTCAAATTATTTATTGCTTTACAAAGAGCTACAAGTAGAGCTTCCCATAATTTGATGTATTCTTATGATTTTCTTATTCTGTAGGTTCTTAAATTTCGGATTTATGATATCATTTAAAAGATATTAAAGATAAGTAGAATGTTCTTAAAATAATTAGATGAAATAATTTAATTCTTGTAGTCTACCAACTTTTTAGGACAGAGTTGATTAATAAAGAAATAATTCATTGTTTCAATGTAAGTTTTTTAATGGATATGGATTAAATGTGTTTAAATGTAATAATATAAAAAGATTTATAAATATAAAAACACTTGTGATAAAAATAGAATCTAATAAATTTAATAATTTAACTGATATTTTTATTTGACTGTTAAAATTATTATTATTTTTATTTATCTGTCATAATGGGTGCAGAATAATCTGTGGCACACGGAATTGTTAAATCAAAGAACTTTACAATTATAGGTTATAAGGAAAATGAAATTTATGGATCTTTCAAATTAATTGATTCTCAATCAAATTAATATGCTATGGTCTCCAAGACTTGTTAGAGTTATGAAGAATATACTAATTTATGTTAGATACTCAAAGAATCTAAGTCTCTGAATGAAATTGATCATTTAGTAAAATTAGTGGAAGTTGACACTCAAGAAGAAACAAATTTATGTAGTACATTTTATAAAGTCACTGCCTTATATGAGTATTACGATATAAGTCTAAGACAAATCACAAAAGAGGCATCAATAAATTGTTTGTTTGTATTAAAGTGTCTGGCTGAGATACTGAGCTAATTATATGAACATAACATTGTACATGGAAATTTAACTCCAGATTATGTTTTGATTGAGAAGATAAAAGGAGAGGTCAAATTGAATAATAGTACTTAACTAACTGGATATAATCATTACAAAAGAATTTTATCAGGTGATAGTTTATGGTATTTGTCACCTGAATTACTCACTGCTTTAGGTAAGAAGGAACTCAGACCTTAATATAATCATGAGAAGAATGAAGTTTATTAATTGGGATTGATAGCTTTAGAGTTTTGGGGAAATTGTAATATTTCAGACATATATGATAGACAAAATTACAGAATGAATGAGAGTATGAATTGTAAATTATATGATAGCTGTGATATAGGAATCCATAGATGAGTTTGGTGTGAGAAATGGTTATGTATTGAAAAATGTGATAAAGTAAATGTTGTAGGAAGACCCAAATGCAAGACCAACAATGAGCGAATTGTGTTCTTCTTTTAAGCAGCTGTTTGAGATCCAAAAATAAATAGAGGAGCGAAAAGTGTAATAGTATGAAGAGTAGGGTTAATAATACGAGTAAATCAATAACTATTAAGAAATCAACAAAGAAGCTCTTGAGATTCATGATGAGGTATTATAGTTTAATAAGGAATCATTCTAATATTAAGAAGAAGGAAAGAACAATATTCATTATGAAAACTCACCTCGAGATTAATTTGAAGAATCTCCAAGGAAAGTAGAAAAATAAAATGTTGAGTTTAATACCCAATCAGTAAAGTAGTCAGTGAACTAATCAATAAAAGAATACTATGTAACTGGATCAATTGCTGCTTAATTTGGATAATTAAATTTACTGGAGAGCAATGCAGACTATAAGAGTAATGGGATAACTCATTTATAAGATGATGGAGATGTGTTATAAGAAAAGTCATAAAACCATCCAACTTCGCCTAAAGGTCAAGATTCTATCAAACCAAAAAAGAGTGTGAAGGTTAATGTAGCCTCAGCAAACAAAAAAGGAGTCTCAATAAAAAGACCTAAACATGAGGTTATGGACACTAAACTACCTAAATAGGCAGTTGTTGTGAGCAAAAAGAGATGAAGTACAAAACTATATTACTATAAATAATTGTCAATTTAATTTTAATCTTTAATTCTTTTTAATTTAATGTCCAAAACTCTTTGATTTGGATTGATTTGTTTTCAGAAATAGTATTTCAATCAGACATGAAATGGTTGGTTAAAAAATAGTGTTATCTCGAATTATTATTCCCTAAAATATTTATGAGAATTGTGTCAAAATGACTCATAATCCATGTCATTCTGAATTCATCACATATGTTGAAATAAAATTTTGATTTAGTAGTATTCTAATTAGAATCAATAATCTAATGGGATTTAGCAACTAAATTGTAGTTAAATTAATTATGATTCTTACATAAAATCACAGGTTAAATAATATATTTTGGTATTATTTCGAAGTATATTATGATATTTATTTGATTTTAATATTAAATCAAATGGATACTTTTAATCTTGATTAGCTAAATGATATTTGTCCGCTGTTTTATCAGACTAGAGAAAGAAATCAAAAATATAGTTATATTAAACTCATTTCTAATGAATATAAAAATGAATTTGGAAAATATAGCATACTAAAAATCTCAAATTGAAAAGAAAAACTTTAATGATGCAGGAGAATTTTTGATGCTTTTATTGTTAAATATGATCTAAAATTTGGTTTTTTATGTATTATCATTAAAATATTTTGGCAAATTCTGCTTTAAACTCTTCAGATCCTTCCTTGGTTGTGAACATTATTTTTAATGTATCAATTGATATTGATTTCTTTTCATCATTTTCCCCTTATTTACTATCCTATTTTTCTTTTCTGCTGATAGTTTTAATAATTAAATTTTCTGCCTTCTAACCCAAGGGTTTGATCTCTGAAAATCCTTTGATGAATTAGCCTGTATACAATGATTATTAAATTGCATTTCTAAACAATAGATAGATAAAATACCTATAAACAAGGTAATAAGACTCTCCGGTTTTAGTTTTTTCAATGGCAACAGATCCCTTTTCTAGTATATCGTTTGTATTTTTTCTGAACTTTTCAACGTTTACCTTTTAATTAGCATTATTAATTACCTTTACTAATTATTCTGTGTTTGAAGTATAATTATACTTCATTACCACTTAATTTGGTTCGTCATCTTCTGGCTTTTACTCATCCTATCCTATAAATATTAATATTTAATTGGTACCATCATCTTCTCCAGGATCACTCTCATCAGATTTAGGAGCCTTGTAACTAATACCAAACAAGGATGGTCCTGGTTTAGTTAGATCTACATTAACATTGCTTAAAAGAGAAGGTCCAGAACTGAAAATTCCAGTTGTGGGTTAGGATGACCCAAACAAACCTCCTTAAAAAATAGAGGAAGTTTAATTGTTGTTGAACAAATTTTATCCATTTATCATTGATCCAAATAAGCTTGGAGCCTTATTTTCTGACTTTTATGCTTCATTTTTCTCTTCGCTCTATTATTTAGGTTCTTAGGGTGTATTTTTATCATCCTCTTAACCTTTATGAGACTCATCCACTTTTGTTGCAAATTCAGCGGATTATTAGGCCATGAATAATTTAAATATTTAAATTTTTATAAATGTGCTATTAAGGAATGTGAATAAAAATATCGAAATTCTGTTCGTTGTTCATCCCATAATATTTTGATCTGAATTTAGATATTCCTCCTCATCGTAATAAATTGAAATTTAAGGGTCAGGCTAACCATATTTTTATTCTTCATTATATAAGGTATGCTGGAATTGGTTAGGATCTTAATTATTAAAAAGTAATTTCAATTTTGATATGAATTCTATTACTCTGTTTTAATAAAAGTATATTTTTTTTTTGTAAATTTCAAAAATTTCAGCAGATGAACAATTCGTAAGGGTATACTTATTTAGATCTTCATCTTCTTGACTTTTAATTATTTGCACCAAAAGATTTTTAAAAATCACTTAAATATCTTATAAATATTAAGTAGCTAAGAAAGTTTCAATTTAATATGTAGCAATTTATTCAATGGTTTATTACTTATCTATCAGTTCTAAGATTTTAATCAATTCTGAGCGAAATTGTTCATCTAACAAAAAATAAAATTTCTTAATGTATTAATACCATTATGTATTTTGAATACTCAAATATTTTTTTTAGATATATTTTTTAAGTGGTTGAGTGTTATGTCTGAAGAAAAAAACTATTATTCTTGATTTTTTCTATTAACTTTCAGGGTATCCAAGATGTTCAACACAAAAGTTTACCAAAAATTCATAAGTAGGTTGACTATTTTTGATTTACCTCTATTTTTCCTCTTTTAACTTTCTTTTAAATTCATCTTATTCATTTTTTGAATTTCTCTTTGCTCCAGCTAAATGTATAGAAATATGTCTTCCGTTCTCATATAAAAAAGCTAATATCATTTAAATCTATTTATCAGTACTCCAAATATTTGGGATTTAAATTAATATTGTATCTATATTAGGTGGTTTGCCAACTTCTTTTTTTATATTATCTTATTTTCTATATCTTGAATTTTTTAGACCTTCTGTTGCTTAATTCGAGTTTTTTGTTCTAGAATGCTTTACCATTAATTATTTGAATGTAATTCTATTAAAAAGAATATAATAACATAGAATTCTATTCAAGAATAATAATTTGATTATTAATTTATTTTTGATTATTAGGCTAAATTTGAAAATGTGAAAGAAATATTCTGAAATAGAACATTTTATATCTTGAAGATGAAGAGAATCATAAGATATGTTATAATTGGAAATATTATAATATTTGATTTCATATATCGATTTACATAAATAACATAGGTATTAAGTGAAGATAATCAATCAACTCAAAAGTCATCAATTCTAGTTAGTTCTTTATATAAGTGATTGTTTAATTTTAATCTAAAAATCTAATTATAATATATACCTTTTTTAGATACCAAATTTCGCCATATCAAATCTAAATATAATATCGCTAATTTTGATTTCCATTTTGTCTTCTATTTTTAGTGGTTGAGGTGTTTTTTATTAAATGGAATTTAAGGGATTTTCGAATTATTATAATGACTACCAAGTTCCATTAGCAGATTGCTTTGTTCCTTCTCCATCGCATATTTCCCATTAATTTCTATTAAATTTGATTTATGTTTGCTTTCTGGAAATTGTATTCATATTAACAATGATATCGCAATCCTAAGATCTTCCTATTTTAAATATCTGTTATTCTCCAGGTCTTGCAATGAAAATAGCCATTTATTTGATTATGGGAGTATCAAATTGGATTTTAAGAAAAGGACGATTGCAATTTGTTAAATTATATTATTTTCTTCCCTATTTCTTTGTTGATACATAATTTTATAAACATTCTAATAAGTTAGTTTAAAATTATTTACTTTAAAATATCTCTGATTCTTCTTTGGTTAAGCCATGTATTCTGGCTCTATCTTTGATATGTTCTCGAACAAGAGTTTAAAAAAAATATTCTGTATCCGTTTCTTACTACTTTTTACTTTAAATTTAAGGATTAGCGCTTAACTAAACAACATGAAAGTAAAAATCAGCTCCAATTAAGTATTGATTATTTTCATTCATTATTTGTGGATCATCTTTATGAATTCTCACTAAAGTTTTCAAAGATGTACCATAATCCTGAATATAGAACTTTGGCTTTTCTCTTAAAATAACAATTCAATTTACTTGATAAATTAATGAATAAGTTTGAAAACATTTTAAGACATTTCAGCAAATTTAGAATTTAACTACTTGAGAGAAAGAAACACTAGTATCTAAGGAGTGATTCTACTTGAATATTTGAAGCCAAATTCTGTTGATATTTTGCAAGGGATATAATCATTGTTAGGGTCGGCAGAAGCTAGACCTAAATAATTATTAATTTTATATACCAAAATCCAAATTATTATCGTCTGATCTTGAAGTTTTCTTTCTTCTTATGATTTGGATTTCATTTTTATGTATCTAGTTTTCCCCTATGATTCTAAAAATAAATAAGAGACATTACTTGTCATCTTGAAGAATATAGGTTTTTTAATTAGACTATTGATGTTATTTGTAAACACTTATCATTAAATGTGGGGATTCCTTATCAAAATAGGGCTTTGTTGTCTATTGAGCTTAAGGGTAAACATTTAAACTATGATCCCTATTCTGAGACTAGGAGTTATCAATAAATTTTACATCATTTTCTACAATCATTTCATTCTAATTTTAAATGATTGTTGATTGAATCACCTATGAACTTGAATTTAGTTATAACTATGAAGTGGAGAAAGCCTATGTGAAATGTTGATGATTCAAAAGGTCTAGAAATCAATAAATTCATACTGTAAAAATGACTGTTCTGTAGTTAGCTGAAGTTTAAAGTGCTGGACATTAAGGCCCTGGTTGTTTTATTAAGAAATTTTATTTAAAAAATTAATAAAATGCCAATATTGATGCATCACAATATTTCGTTATCCAAATATATATTAAAAACTGATTCCATTAAAACCAATGCCTCATATTAAAATGACACCAACATTATTAATATACTCAAATTATGTTGGTTCTAAGATATTAAATTAAAATAAAAAAGAGAACAATTTTTAAGCGTTTTATAGCAATAATTAATATTTTCTACAGAAACATAAATTTTATATTATTGGAAATTAATTGCTTCAAATGTATTGTTGAATATGAAATTTTATAAACTTAATTCTAAGTTTCATTTAAATCTTCCTCATACCCTATCATACTTGAATATTCTCTAGATATTGATAATTTAATATCAATATATTTACAATAGCACTAACGAAATTGCTATTATAAGCATCCTGCTATGCTTTCTAATAATTTATCTATTAACAATTATTAAGCCTATAAATCGTAATTTTGTACTAGCATTTTTAATTTAAATAATCTTTCAAAAAATATATATCATACTATTGATATTATCGATGCTCTTCAATTGAGAGGCCAATCTAATAAGTTTTAGATGAATAGCCCTAAATTTTGGAGAAAGAAATTGCCTGTGTCAATATATTTACTCTAATTTATAATTTATTTATTTATCAATTAACAAAAGCTTTACCACTCAAATTTTAAAACTCTGGTGACTTCAAATGAGGCTATTTGAAAGACCAAAATGAATTGATTTAGCAGAGAAAGGTTGTTCACCAATCCATATTTGTCATTCCATATTTATTATTTTATTTACATTATATTAAAAGTGAAATACCAGTTGATAAAGAACATACTTAGGTTTAAAATAAGACTAATATATGATTAGAGTAGAAATGATAATTGTTTTTGTTATCAAAATGATAACCTACATGTTGATATATGTTTCTTATTTTCTTTTTTCAAATTAGAGAGTTTTTTATATGATTATATAAAAAAGTAAAGCATTAATTTTTCGATATTATAGTTATTTAATCTAATATATTGATAAAGTGAATGATTAAACGACTAAAATTTAATACAGAGTAGATTCGAAGAGCATCAAGTGTATTATAGAAAATCGATCTAAGAATGAGTTAAAGAGATTTTTCTAAGTATGTAATCATGAGAGTACAGTTATCAAGACATCATAGATATAATGATTTTTATACTTCTGAAGCCATGTGAACTAAGATCATAAGCAGATGTTGAACTTTTAAAGTAGGCTACTCGATCTCTAGATTTTTTTGCAAATTTAGGTTCCGATCTTTTACATGAACAATGTTGTAGGAATCTTAGACACAAATATGTTCCAATTGGATATTTCATATTTAAGGAACGCGAAAAAGGAGACAATTTCTATTTTATCATAAGTGGTCGAGTGCAGGTGTTAAAGGATTTCAATCCATCAGACCCATAAGCGTCAATATTCGATAATGAGATAAAGCAATTGACAAATTTTGAAACTTTCGGGGAAAGAGCTATGGATTCTGATGCCCTCAGAACAGCATCTGTAAGAGCTATAGAGAACACTCATCTTGCATATTTGAATAAGGAGAGTTATTAAATTATAGCTAAGAGTGTGAAAAATCAATTAAAGAAAGCCTATTTTGAAGAATTTGCAAATTTAGATTTTTTTCATAACTGGAGATTCTAAGACATCAAGGTATTTTATGATAGAGCATATGTAAAACGATACTCTATGAATGCCACCGTGTATAAAGAAGGGGATCCATTAGACTATGTATACATCATTAAAAAGGGGGAGTTTAAGATAGTCAAAATAATAAAGACATCAACCATAGACTTAAATGAGATGTTTAAGGGTGATTTCGAGAAGATTTTGAGTGGTATGAGTACTCCGAAGACATACACAATCTCAGAAAGGTTAGAGGCTCGATTTTAAAGGAAGAAATATGGCAATTTATATTATTTGGAGAAGAAAAAGCCTATAACTATCAAATATATAACTGCTGGTTAAATGTTCGGCGAAATGGAATTTTTAATGCAAGTAAACTATCAATATAATTAAAGCAAAGAATAATAATGCAAGGACTCACTCAGTTTATTCAGTTACAGATTAATCGGAACTTTATATGGTTAAAAGAGAATATTTTGAAACTATTTTAGACAAGGTTCCATCTATCAAAAATGCATTGATTTAATTGTCTGAACAGAAGAATAATAATTTTATGAGGCAACTAATGCAATATGAGAAAAATTTCAATGATTTAACTGAGGTAAAGAAAGATTTGGAGAGAAATATTAATTTAGATTTTTTGTAATTGGGGAGCACTGAAAAGCGATTCCCTTCTCCGGTTATGTAATAACTGCGATCATCTCAACCTGAAGTCAAAAAAGTATTGAAGATACCCAAAATTGAAAGAGAAGTTTAGAGGATAGAGACGAAAAAGAAGTATTTGATGCGAAGAAGAAAAACAAGTGTTTTTAAGATATATGATAGTAATTCTGAAATTGATGGCAGTTAATATAACTTTATTAGTTCGATTAAATGAATAATTAATTTATTGTATATGAAATCCTAATATGATTACTCTTAAATTTAATATGAATGTATCGTGGTTCGTAAACATTTCATCAGCGATGTAAAATATTACTGCTATGTTCTGAATGATTACCTGTTGATGAGTAGGGTAAGATTGCTCACTATATAGAAAGTTAAAGATTAAAGACCAAAATATGTCTTATAATTGTAATTGACGTAATAAGTTGGATGGATTACAGAATTGAAGAACAATAAACTTTTATTAAAAGCATTTACCATTACGTATCAGAATAAGTTCAAAGATTTCATAGGCAAAATGGAGGACTTGCAGAAGTACTCAATTATCAAATATCATAGAATAAGAGAACATATTAAGAATAAGGTGACATTTTCTAAGATATCGGACTTCTACGAGGCACAATACCATTTAGGGAAGGGGAGTTCTGCGAAAGTGATACAAATTAAAGAGATTGGAGCGGAATCAGCTAAGTTGGCAGCCAAGGCCATAGATAAAAAATATCTTTAAAAGAGTGAATTTGGAATGCAAGCATTTTTAAATGAAGTTGCTATACTAAACTTTCTTAGTAGAAAAAATAGTAATTCACCATTTATAAGATTATATGAAACATTTGAGGGTGATCACACATATTACTTAATTTTAGATTTGTTGCGTGGAAGAACCTTAGCAGAGGAAATTGACTTAATGAAAGTACCATATAATTGATAATTAATTGTGTAGTAAAAGAAGGAATTGCTTTCCCTAAAGTCAGTAAAACTTATTATGTAACAGTTATTGGAAGGTGTGAGAATTCTCCATGAGAATAATATCATACACAGAGATTTGAAGCCAGATAACATCATGTTTCGTGAATAAAATCAGTATGATACTCTTATCATAGTGGATTTCGGATTGTCAACATTTACTGATGTCTCTAAATACTAATTCCCAAAATGTGGAACACCTGGATATGTAGCTCCAGAGATTTTAAATTTAATTGATAGAGACATAAAATATGATAAAGTTTGTGATATTTTTAGTTGTGGATGCATATTCTATAAGTTATTATTTGGACATAGTTTATTTTTTGGCAATACTTTTAATGAAGTGTTGGCTTAAAATAAGAATTGTAATTTCGTTCTTGATGGACGGGATATGGATATGATATCAATAGAAGCATAAAAATTGTTAAAAAGAATGCTTGCAAAAAGCCCAGCAGAAAGAATCACAGCTAAGTAAGCTTTGGAATCAGATTTTTTCAAAACTCCAATTATTCAATCTGCATAAAACAGTATTATAAATTAATTATTAATTCTAGTAATGAAATTGTCAAAAATTAGTAATAATATTAGCAATAAAAACATTTTTTAACCAACTGCTGATGGATAATTATCTGAAGCGGAATCACCTTTCTAAAGAGTTTAAAATAAATTTAAAAATTAAATAGATTTTGATGCTGACATCTCAGAAAATAAGTCTTCATTCATTTAAATTAAATAATTACCACAGGTTAAAAAGCCGTCTTGTGGTAAGATGGTAGATTCCTCTTTAGGAAGTTTTTACATTAAAGACCCTTTAAGTAGCTTTAAAAAATTAAATGCTAGTATAATATTGTATTAAATTAAGTGTCTCTTAAAAATTTGAGCGAGTCTTAAGATAACAAAGTTAATCAATATGAAATTGATTAAATGTAAAGAATCTCATTATTTAATAGATAAAAAGAATATTGATTTATTTTTAATACTTCAATCAAGTTTATTTACATTCATTATTAGTATTGTTAAAAGATCTTGAACAATTAATCTTTCCTTTGTTATTTCTTACAATTCTATAATCCTTAGGCATTAAAAAGACCCATCAACATTTTATATGGAAATATTTTCTATTAATTTATAACTTAATTACTTGGTGATTATTCATGTATTCAATTATTGTTTCTGCTTGAGCTTAATTAAGCACTTTAACATAGGATTCATACAAACTATTTTCAACATTAAAAGTTTTCGATACTTTATAATAATCATTTAGCATAACATCTCTACCAATATTATTCACCTTCTTAATTCTTGAATAAACTACAGCAAACAGATAAATTAGTTCATCATAATACATTTTCTAAACTTCAGCTAATTATTGTTAAGACAATCCTTGCAATTTAATCTCATTAGTAGAAATTATTTTGTCAATTAATTGAATTCTCTACTGATCATCTTTGTCATTCTATTTCAACTCATATTTGCATTAAACTAATTGAGCATAAGGTTCCAAATTGATACAATCTCTGATTACTAATTCTTATAGTTAACCTATGATTGAATTTAATTCAGAGTAAAATGGTTTAAATTCCTAAAAAACGTCCTTTATTGAGTCGAATTCATTTATGACAAAAATGATTGACTCAATATATACAACTCTATCCATTAGATCAAAGGTTTGAGTCTTTTTGACTTTAAGATCTTCTGGAATTTGAATTTTTTTCAAATATCTAACCAAATCACCATATTTCTCTCTATATATGATGACTTAACTATTGTGCTCAAACTATTGAGTATATTGATCAGGTTCTTGCTTTTGATCATAATTAAAATTAAGAGCATCATCAAATATATATCTTTTATGTTCATCCAATATAATTGGAATGGCTAAAGTGTAGATATAATAATTAATTAAGAATATCAATTCTTCGACTAACTTTTCTTTGTGCTATTGACAAAAGTGAATGTACAATAGTTACTATTGGATGATTATGTATATTTAATTAATAGTTTAAGTCAGCAACAAAGTTCTTTCTTTTCCCAAATAGATTATGCTGGAATTATTGGTTTACTTTTTAAAAGAAACAGTTGAACCCATAATTAAATCAATAATTTTCTTATATTCAATTGATTTAAAGATATTTAAAGTATCTGGAAATGGGTCTTTATATTCAAAAATATGGAATTTGGATTATTTATTAGCAATTTGCAGAACAGTTTAAGTTTAATTGAGTGTTATTTTCATACATTTCTTGCAATCTTCATTTATTAGTGCTTCTTTGATTTGTTTGTCATTTCCTCTTGATTCCAAATAATTACTAAATTTATCCTCTATAAATGTCTTATATTTCTAGAGATCTTAGCCTCCAAATACTTCACATTTAGAAATTAATATTGTTAACATGCCAAAAAAACAAATCATATCTTCTTTGTTCATTCTTGGCCAACTTGTTGTTTAATTGATAAAGTCACATATTCTATCAAAAACCTTTTCGTAAATTTATTTCCTTAGTTCAATAATTGTAGTGTTTTGAGAGTAATCTAAATGGAATCTTATGATCAAATGGAAATTCATAAAGAAATGAATTGTTTGGCAACATAATTCTCTATAAAATTCAGTTAGCTAATCCTTTGAAATTTAATTTAAAGAATCTGTTAAATTATCGAAATAAAAGTCAATGGATAAAATTTGACTAATTTGATCAAAGACCATTTATAATTTAGCTTCAAATGCTCTCATAATTAGGAGATGAACTACTGATTCATAAGGTTGAACAAGATTGTTTTTCTTATTTTATTTAATAGATATACTTCCATATAAAGATAGGACTCGTAATGAAGTTTGTAAATCTTTTCATCATAATTGATAAACTAATCAAGTATTCCTTTACAAGTTAATTATCTTACGTATTCAATCCTATCCTCTTTATAATTTTTGGGTATCAATTCCAAACCTTCAATTATTTCAATATTCTATATAATACATAAAGAGTACAATGATTGTCGGCAGGTAGATTGAAGCATCTACATATCCATTCTACATACTCAATACAAAACTTTCATAGGGTAGAGCATAACAATCTTTGATTTTTTTTAATGTTTCAATCAATTGCTATAATAATATTATTTAATTACTTAGATGTTTAAGATTGATTGTCTTTTCCCTAAAATCTATTTACTTTGCTTTAAAACCATTTGTTATGTTTTTTACATCTTTTCTCTGCTACTTCGAACTTTGATGAGCAGCTCCTAACTGATATTTCCAATTTAGTCAATATGAGTAAGTGCTTAGAGATAACTTGAGTAATTTGTGAATACATTTTTGGATAGCTTTGTTTGTATTACATTCAAATAATGATCATATTTCTCAATCTTCCTTTAAATGCTGATCATTTACTAATTCACATCTCCCTAAAATATATTGCTATATTCAATTTTTTCAATCTAATTTTGGATGTCCTATTCTTCATCAACATTCTTATAAATATTGTTTAGAGCATCATGATTGATATCTACATCTCCATAAAGTTCAATTAATCTCTATACATTTTTCCTAAGTATTTCTTCTGTATTGCTTTCATGAGTTCGAATGTTGTGCTATTTCTGTATTTCTAAAATCGAGGTAAACATTCGAAATTTGTCCTCATCATTCTTGTATTATTGCAAAATTCTATTCACATCACCAATGTTTAATGGAGGGACGTCTTTATACTTTTTTTTTATATAGTCTTTTTTTTTATTAAACATATAAAAATTATAATCAAATTCTGGAATTTATTCTTATACTAATTTTGCAATATATTCTTCTATCTCTGACATCTTGAGAGCTAAGGATTAGAAAGATTAATTCAATGCAAATTCTTTACTAGAAGTTATGAAAAGAGTTTCAGCAGTTTATTATAAAATCAGCTAAAATTGTTTAAGATTAAAAGTCGAAAAATCTCTGAAAGTTTGATGCATCAAAATCGATTCAGTTAATGAGTTAAATATATTATTTATGTTTAAAATATGAAGATAATAATTGACTTTGAGTTTAAAGAATGAATGTACTGAACAAAGCAAGGATTATGAAATCAGCATATAAACAATGTCTCCTTATGGTTCTTTGGAGATTTAAATTTAATTTTTAGCTCCTTGAGAAAAAGTAGCAAAGAAAACTGGAACCAAATTCCTGGAAAATAATCAAATAATAAGTCTTTATTTTCTTGATAACTAGGGTTCAGATTTACATGTCCATAAAATTATAAATCTACTAACGATATTTATTAGTTTAAAAATAAAATTTGAAGGCATTGTATTTAAAACATAAATTTGAAAAGGAATTTTATATTTTAATTTGTTCACTGCCATTATAAATAAACAAGCGATTATATTATTCAGTAGTATTCCTCGCATCTTCTTTTCTAAGATTATTTATATTGTTACTAATTATTCTATTTAATCCTATTATCCTTTGATGAATTTTAGAGTTTTTAATTAGGATTATTTTCTTTAATCGCGTTCTTCTCTGATTTACAGAAACAATTTCGTCACTTTTTCATCAACTCCACATATTGTCATCATTTAATTAATTATTTCTTCTACTTTAATCTGAAATGAGAAATCAATCTGTCCTCTAGTTTTTCTGAGTATGTTGATCGATTTTTCTATCTTACCAACTGCATCCCATCTTTTTAATTCTGGCTTAGATTCTGCTTCACTAAAATTGAATGTCCTTGCTCTCTCTGTTTTAACGATTGGAGTTTTTATATGGATACTACTGGATTGTTTGGCTAATAAGATATTTGAAACATTTAATACTTTTGATTAGTTGTTAAGAGTGTGGAGAACCCGTTTTGGGAGCAAATAAAGAGGGTTTAGAAGATTTTTAAGTTTAAAGAGTTGGTTTACTGAAAGCTTTTGGTGTACTCATAATTATTGTAATAAATTTACTATTTATATTATATATTAATGATTAGATGATCAAATATGTTTAAATTCTTAAGAGTCTTAGAAGTAGTCCTTTTGTATTTTTAAATGTTAAAGAATAGGTAATCATTACAAATATGTCGAGAATATAATAAATATCATATAAATATAATTAATTTTTGAATATGAATTTCATTACGCGATTCTGGGCAACAATAGGTGCAGAAACAGCTTTTGAAAGTGTATTAATTATTGAATGAAACAATTAGGCGAGATTAGCAGCTACGTATGGAAATCCCTACCCTCCAGAGGAAAGAGATATCAAAATTATACTGAATGCACTCTCTGGCTTTGATAAGGAAATAGATAGAAGAATCGCTTTTGGTTCAATTGTGCGGAAATTAAAATAAAATCATAGGAATGATGATGATTGGATTATCATAATCAAAAATTTGATCATTATAGATAGGTATTTAGGTCACAAAAATTGATGAGGTGTGTGAATGATGGTATTCTATTAAAAGAATTTTGTGAGTTGGATTTACCTAACATAGAGAATTGGTTTGAAAAAGACAGTAACAATAATAAACTGCTAATTCATGAGTTAATATCCAAATATTACAATTATATCAAATTCAAATCGTAGTAGTTAAGAACTTCATTCTCTTTGACATTGTACAAAAAAGAAAAATATTTGCATTTCAGTCAACTATCTGTTGGGTAAACATAAAATGAAATCAATTTAATTTTGCAATTTGTTGATAAAGCTTTTGAAGTCATAGAAACTAAACGAAATGGTCATTTAAAATATAAACTTTGTTAATATGTCTTTCTAATGATCCTTAATGATCTATTTAAATATTATAGTTGCTCACTTGTAGCATTTAATGTTTTGATCAAAAGGATTGATTAATTATAATTAGAGGATCTTCTTCAGATGGCTGAAATCACAAGATTACTATATAAATTTTGCAATTAGTTCGACACATTTATTAATTAAAATAAATTCATAGCAGGATTTGAATATTTTGATGTAGAATATAAAGTAATGTATAAAATATTTTAAGATAACTCCTGATTTAGTTGAATTGATAGTCTAATATATGAATCTTTATGAGCAAGCTTAAAAAGGAACACCTAGCTAGTCTAAAGAAATTCATTTTAACACATAAAAATCCATATAGGTTCTAGCAAAGATAAGTATTTATTTACTCATCCTTTAGTTTCACAAAGTCCATTTAAGACATAAAGTTAAGAATCTTTTATGGGTCAAGGCAATGCAGAGTAGTAATACAGCAAATCGGTGATGTATTGTAATCAATTCAAACATAAATTTGATGAAATTAAATTTCAAGAATTTCAAAATAATTTTTCATCGAAGTATGAACTTATAACTATATTGACACTAGTTATATAACAATACCAGAGTATTATAAATAGAATAAGGCCATTCCAGAATTCAAGGAGGAAGATGAAGAGCTAGATATTCTAGCCAAAATTGAAGAGTATAAAATGAAACTTCAATGTGATCAACAAATACATTTACTGTATCCAGAAGCTTTCAATGAAAAAAAGTTCTTAAATTTTGAAAATATATATTATTAATGATGACAAAAATAATAAACATTAAATACATAACCTTTTTGTAATTAATAATTTCATCTTAAATAATTATTTACTGATTACCTTCGCTGAATACATATATTGTTATCCTTGATTTTTTTATTCAACAGAATAATTGAGAAAATTGACCAAGCAAGACTTTACATAAAATTTCAACTAAATAATATATAAAATTCAGGTTAGTTCTTTTTTCTTCATTTGAGATAAATGAAATAGGTGTGTATTTAAATACCTTGAGAATTTATTTTATATGAAACTTATATATTGTCGCCAAATGTATACTTGAAGATTAAGATAATTATTAGTATTAATTTTTAAATTTAAACACATCCTTAGTAATTTTTATTAATTATAATTTCGCTTCAATGAGCCTAGAGAGTAAATTGATATTAGTTTAATCATCAGAAAAATATATGTAATATTTAAAATCGTTATAACTAATTTGATATATATGTAAATAATTAAAGAAATAAATATACAGAGGGTATAAAATGAAAATTCATTTATTACCAAATCTAAATGATGTTAGTGATGTTCCTTGAACTTAATCCACTTTTGTTAGTTTTTTTAAATTTTAGTTCAGACTTAATTTGGAATAATCTAATTTAATTTTTTATGTTTAAGGAGAAACAGATTAGCGTGTTATATCATCTTCAATATATTCTTTTGAACTCTTTCCTAAGTTTTCTTCTGGTTCTGCAAATGATGATTTCTTTGATTATTCAAATTATAATCTCTATATTTTACTTTTCAATTCTAATTTTTATTCCTTGAGAAGCTATATCTATTTTTGAGCTTACTCCATGTAGATGATTTTCTCTTCTTTGCTCTTAACAAGAGCTAAAGATAACTCATTGATTTTCATTTCTAATTATCTAATTTCTGGATTAAATTCCTGCTTATTGTTGACTTATGGTTATTTTTCATGTTATTATTGTAAAGTAATAATTTTTTCATTTTAAGATTCAATTTGCTTCTTCAACGTATCTAATTGTTGCTTATCTAACTAAATCAATATTAATAGTTACACCTTCTATTATTCTTATCTTGCATCTTCAATGATAAACAATGCATTTATAATATCATTGGGATCAGAATTAGACCCTAATTAAAGAATTTCTTCATATTCATCATCAAGTGTTTTGGAGATCTTCACCCAATATTGGAGCAATTATTATTTAATCAATTAATTTTCTTATTAATAGTCTTTTTGAGTTTGTGATTTTTCTGACATTTTATTAAAATTAATTTAAAACAAAAATAACTATTGAATAACACTCAAAATATATAATACATAGGCTTTGAACATGAAGTATTAACAAATAAGCATTCTCTATCAAGAATATATACTTTAATATATATATTTATATATTTGACAGAGAGAAATATGCTCAATCATCCTCATTTAAAAAATTTTCTTATTTTTTAGAAAAAATTTGAAATGAAAAACCTAAATTTTATACACTCTGTCTACTAATAACTATAAATAATTTTTGTTTCTCAATTTTTGGATTTGAGATAGCATTTTATCATATCTCTAAAGATAATTAGAAGCCCAACTTATTTATTCAGTAAATTTCAAATTTATTAATTTAGCTTAAGTAGTTTTATATTATTTATGAATTTGTATATTAGGGAGGAATTAATAAGATGCATACTCAATCATTCTTTATTTAAATTGTTCCCTTAAAGACTGATTTTAATTATTAGATAAATTATTATTATGATATAGAAAGAAATTTTTTAATACTCTTTTTTCCATATTCAGGATTTATTTATTACATATTTTAATTGATTCTTAATGAGGAATCTAATGGCATATAAATTAGATAAGACTATTAAAATCTACCATTTTCATTATAGTAAAATTAGTTAATTGTTTTGATTATGTAATAGGTGGAGTTATTCAGATATTTAAAAGTAGAAAGTGATTTATTAATTAATTAAAGGATAAATTTCATTTATATAATCATTTTTAGAATTAATCAATTAATTGTAAGCAGTTGGCTGAGCTACTTTGAAATTCCTCAATAGCAGCATCTATTCCATCTTCCTCCTCATTTGGTGTACAAATTTGACTATTGAGGGACTTCAAAAATTATTCCCATTAAAGCAATTGTTCCTTAATCATTGTATTTTGAGACTAACACTGCTTATACTTCTTGAATTCTTCAAGTATTAGTATCTATTGATTTGAAAGTTCCTATTTGATAATAATTGAGTATTACTTGCTTTAATATTGAAATGTTTTAATCTTAGTTAGGATCTTTCTGTGAATCTTTTTTTTCGCTTTTCTAAAGATCTATACTTTACAACTTTTCCTATAATTCTTCAATAGTAAGTTGCAACTATTAATTGTCAACTTATAGTTATTTAATTTAATTTTGTAAATCAGAATAGTCTTATTGGCTTTTAGTTTAAACTTATTTATAAACATGATCACTTTTTTTTCTATTTGCAATGGCATCTTATTCGCTTATTTTACATTTGCTTTGTCTGAGATCACTAATGGAAGATTTTGATGGTTTTTTATTGTCCATAGCAAATGGATTACATGAGACTGCAGGTTTATTGGCCTTCTCTAATATTATTAGTTTGTCTTTTTATTTCTTCATTTCGACTTCGTATTTTTGGATTGACATCATAAGAGTTTTGATTTCCTAATCCTTTTCTTGATGCTATTACTCCAAATTAGATATAATCTTATTCAATCTTTCATTTTCATCAATCACATTGTATATTTATTACTCCATTTATTATATTTCTAGTCTTGAATCTCCAGCTGCTGCTTTTTAATATTTTAATTTCCATATTTCAATTTCATTTTGTTGTGTATCTATTAGTTCTTCCAATTTGCTGACTCTCTCTTTAATTATGTATAACTATTCCTACTATTAAGCATTATTTTATATTTCATTTCTTGCTTTTTCTAATTCCTAATTTAAGTAGCAATTCTCATTCACCAATGATTGGATTTTACTCTCAATTGTATTTGAATTCTCTTTAAAATAAAATGTCTATTAAGTTTTGTTAGGAGTAAATGTGGACGATCCTCTAATTTATTAAGCAATAATTGATTTCTAAGGAGTGCTTGGAGTATCCGAATATGGATTGCTATATCGTATTTACCCATTAAATGGGCTTATTTGTTACAATGGTATTTGCAATTTTTGAATTTGAACGCTTGAATTGGTTCGAATCATAACGTTTTATTTTAAATTATAATAAACTAATTTGGAAAAGTAATCAAATAATCAAATTTCAAAGAATAATTATCCTATGAATTTATTCATTTCCATGTTCTCTACATAGTCATATTAGAATTATAAAATGAATCTTTCTCTACAATTCTAAAATGCTTCTTATTATTTAGATTGAGTATAAGGGTTTGTATGATTTTTTTAGTCAAGTCTAGGATGGCAGATTAACAAGGACTCAATTAATATATTGTAGAAATGATTATTAAATGTGAATTAATAGATTATCTTAAATTTATTTCTTAGTTTTCTTGTAGATCTCTGTTATAATATGCATAAATCCTTGTGTACAGGTAAATTAAATGATGAGAGAAGGTTGTGATATCGAAAATTAATTACTTGATTTTTTTAGAGATTTAGTTTGAATTAGAATAAAAAGTCAAGTTGTTAACATATTAAAATTTATTAATAAAATGGATTAAAAAATTAGTTTACAGCCAGGTTTGATAATAGAGTCTAGATTCAAATTGCTTAAAAAGTTAGGGAGTGGCAGCTTCGGAATTGTTTTCTTAACTTATGATTTAGAGGAGAAGGAGTATTGTGCAACGAAATTCGAGAGTAGAAATTTATAAATGAGAATGATGAATCGAGAGATACTTATTTTGAAATAGTTGAAAGGCATCAATGGTAAATAGTTATTCACTTATTAAATTTAATTTCAGGTTTTCCACAATTAATCCACCATGGAAAAGATAAACAATATTAATTTTATATGAGTACATTGTTGGGTGAGAATTTGGAAGTCTTGTTATAAAAATGTGGTGGTAAATTTACTCTACAAACTGTCCTTCAATTATCCATACAATTGATAGATCGATTGGAAGGTATTTATTCTCCATTAATAGTTATAGTGTTTCATAGTATGAATTTCATTCATAGAGACATAAAACCTGAAAATTTCCTTATTTCTAAGGAGGATACATCTATAGTTTATTTGATTGATTTCGGATTGTCTAAATATTACCGAGTAGCCGATGGTAGACATATAGAATTTACGCAAAAGACAGGTGTAATAGGAACTGCACGCTACGCTAGTATTAATACATTATAATGTATGGATATATGTGTTATTTTAAGGGATGGAATAGTCTAGGAGAGATGATCTGGAAAGTCTGGGTTACATGTTGATATATCTGGTAAAAGGGGAGTTGCCTTGGTCAAATGTAAAGGCTGTAAGTAAAGAAGACAAATATGAGCAAATTTTATAAATTAAAATGGGCTTACCCTTAAATCAACTATGTTTGAATCTACCCAAGGTATTCTATATTTCAATATAAGTGTTTTATTCATTATTTTCAACATGTCAAGTCTCTATTATTTCAACAACAACCTAATTATTCGCACTTAAGAAATATATTCGAAAAACAATTGCTTCAATATAATCATTAATTATACGACTGGGAACTCAAAACTATAGAGAATCAATAATTGTAAGATATTCTTATTGATCCTAATTCAATGCCAGATATTCGATTACAGAGTGATTTAGATTTTGTTCCACCTGTTGATGATGAAGGTGAAGTCTTTCGGTTAAAACAAGAGAGTTAGCATCATGTCAAATTTATGAAATAATTGCATGAAAAATATTTTGATCACAATACACATAAATAAGTGTAATAGATTTAATTACAAAAAAATACATCTATCGAACCTAAAAGTTAAGCCACAAGCAAATAGAACAACTATCAAACTAGCAATCATACTTTAGTCTAGATTGAATCTTAACCTTACATTCTTAATAACATTTCATAGTTCTCTAAAAGGAAAGATTCTAAATCATACACTTCATTTAAATAGAGTTAAGAGCATAAAGAAAATAGGAAGTTTCGATAATCAAATGATGACTATGATTTAGAAATGGGAAATGAAGATGGGCCTAATCTTGACTTACAAATTCTCTAAGCCAATCACTTTTTATAATGATGTAAATATATTGTAGTAAATTTTTAACTAAAAACTGAATTTTTATTTAAAGTTTATTTTCTTAATTAATTTTTTTAATTTTAATAAAACATAATTGAAATTCATCAGTTTTATTAACTCTCACTATCAAAGTTATCTAAAATTTATTCCGAATTCATTCTTTATTATTTATCTACTTAAATAGTTCCATCATTTAGTATGTCTTCATCTTACTATTCACCGTCATTTCGATATAACTAAAATTACAAGAATTCTAATATATTTTCATCCATACAATCGACTAAATGCTTGTTTATAGGATCATACATTTTAAATAATATTTCCTTGTAAGCTTATTGGGCTTCGAGAGCCATTTAAAAATTACTTTTAAGAGGTTTTAAGATGGAGAAATATTGATGCCCTTGGAGTTCTTTATCAGGATTCGAAGCAATAGTAGGTTTTGGAAGATAATCAAACAATTTTATTTATTCTTTAGTTAATAGAATCATTTTCAATTTGTCGATCTCATGTAATTTCTTTATTATATATAAAATATCGAAAGATTTTTCCATTCTATTAATGGAGAAGTTCATTTATTTAATCTATTGATCGTCTTAATACAATTTCATTGTACTAAGTATGTATTTATAATATGGGATATTTAGTTTTTTGGAGACAGTCTAAAAGAAGCCTTTGACTTACTGATTCAATTTGTCTATCGTTTTAACTTTAATATCTTCTTCTAAAGTGGCAGCATTCTATATTTTGATACATTGTTAATTTAGTTCTTATAATTTTTGCTAGACCTTATATGATGATCTAACTGAGGATCTAAAGGAATCTTATTACTAGAACTTTGATTTCTTGAGTGGAGTATTCTATTTGATAGGCGAGATAATTAATTTTCTATTTGATTATTAGTTATCATTTAAAGTATTTCTTGGAATATTCTCTACATATATCTTGCTCTATTATTTGCTATTGATAATGGGAGCACTATGCTATTCAAGCAAGTAATTATCTTAGTCATCATTGATAGTCTCCTCTTGTCCATCAAAGTTGAATAATGAGTTAATAATTTACAGTTTATACGATATTGTACTAAAAGGTATCTAAATTAGCATAGCAATTGTGAATAAGACATTCCATAATCCTCCTAATTCAGCTAAAAGAGTTTAAATTCTTGAATACTGTCTATAGTTAACTTATTCTATTGTGTGTAATCTAATTGCAACATTTGCTAATAAATCTTCCTCATTAAAGTCAATCATCTCGGTGTGATGCATATATTTGACTGTTGTATCTTAATGAAAATCTTAGAAGAAGTTGCCAGAATCTGTATAAGTGGTGACAGGCTAAAGATAGATTGTAATTTCTTTGAAGATTTTACTGGATATTGTAGTAAACAAATCTTCACCTTTGGGGATGTAGGGATTCTAGGGGGTTTACAGATCTACATAGTAAGACGAGAGTTGCAAAGATAAATAATTATGAGTCAACCTTTTTATGATTTCTTCTTTGCTCTTGCATTTAGGAACATCTAAGATATTGATGAGGCATACCTTTCTTTTTGTTCTCTTCAGTACACATTTTAAATTTTAACAATATGTATTGATAATTCTCAGCATCGAAAGTACCCTGCATGTTAATCTTATCGATTTTATTCCAATCTATGCAATAATTCGTTGGAAGATCAAAATGTGAAAAATATTCAGCTAATGAATCTTATTTTATTATATCTTTGGAACACTAGACAAGAGGAAGGTCATCGTATTTGAATTGAGCTTATTATGTGCCATTAATTCTAAAATGAGAATAATTGCATACATTTCTACGGATTTCCTTACAAGCATAGGTTCGACATAATATATCGATTCATCTATGTAAGTGGCAAAGGAAGAATCTTAAAAGCCAAACTGCAAGGTAAAATTTTTGGGTCTCAATTCATACAAATTTGGTTCTGCATGATATACTTCTGTTGTTAATGTGACAGGCTTTGAACGATCCGCATAAACAACTATGCCATTCACCAAAAAAATAAACATCACAACCAAAACAGCCAAAGAGAGTGCAGCTCCTATAAGTGTCTTATGCCCTTCTTCTTTTTTAATTAGCAGTTGAACAGGTTTAGTGAATAAATCGATTTGTTTAAAATAATGAGAGAAGGTTTTAGCATTCATTAAACTTTGTATTTTATAATTTAATATCTTCAATTAAATTTTCAGATCAATATTTCTCTTATTTGATAATTAAGGTGTAAGAATTATTTGTATAACTAAATCATAGAAAAAAGATTCAATTATACTTGTTTTATTACAAATAATTTTATCAAACATCCCTGTCCTTATCCAATTGACAAATCATAGGATCTGCTTTATGGGATATACTATTTTTACTTAAAACTACATAAAAGTAAATTCAATTTAATTATAAAGAAATTATACAAATATTTTAGAAAAATGTAGAATTCATTACAGAAGTAAGAACTTTTTAGAAAGGATTAGATGCTTTCGAACATAAGGTTTCAAATTCATTAATGATAGTCGTTGCAAGGTTCAACTGTTGATTATTGTAATAAAATTAAACACTCGATAAAATAAGATGTATAAAACTGATTTATATTTCATTGCTTGAATTGCTAAAGGGTTTTGATAAAATTAACATCAAAAATAGGCATTTATTTTGGAGATTCTGAATTTAAGCGAATTTTAATTATATCGTTATTACTATTATTGTTGTTTTTGTTGTTGTTGTTATTATTATTGCTCATAAGATTATTTGTTTCAATTTTATTTATATTTAAATTTGGAAGTGATGAATTTTATTAATATCGAGTTTCATTAGGACTAGAAGCATATTATCGATGCTAGTCAATTATAAATTTATTTAGTCTATTTTTTGTTTATTTTGAGGCTGTATTTGAGAATAATTTTCCTTAACTTTACATATTCTTAGGGAGATTGGACAAAAAACCTACCATAGATTTTGAAGGCTCCTCATCCGTTGCTTTCTTTATTACCCATTTGTTTCCTTAACATGTAACTTCTACCTTGTAATGTTTATTTAGCAAAGTATTAGCCCAATTTGATTTATATGGATTAACTATCTATATTATTAAAACAATCTCATACTCTTGTCATTTTATAGACTTTTTTTGGGTTTGTGATCTGAATTCTGATTAAAAGAACCTTATAATTCATCTGAAAGTAATTTCTTTTGCACATCCTAATTTGTAAACTCAAACAAACCTATAGGTTCACTTAATTCAGGAATAAAGCGCTGACACTAAAAAAATACGCTTGACTATTGTTACATTTTTAATTTATGTTAATTTTTTATATGGATATATGTTACTTTTAAAATCAGGGGCAAACATATAGATTTTTAGATCGAATTTTTATTAGAATATTGAATTTTGAAATAATATGAGAGGAGAACATTTTAGACAGAGAAACAACTCTTTTTCTATTATTCAAAATAACAACGAAAACGATTATTCCGCTAGATTGAGTGTTAAGGAACATAAGGTTTGATATTCATACATGATTAGACATTCATTAAATCTATTTAAGTAATGTATTAGATTTATTTCTGAATCAATATATATTGAAATATTAAGTAAAATTTTTTTTCTAAAATAATTGATTTTAAATTGAAATTATTCAAAACCTAAAATTTTCCTTACGAAATAATTCTTAATAATTCATCATATATTAACAATGGTGATTTTATGATTGCCTATTTTAGATTGAATAATAGTACATCAATCGTTTTATTAAAAAATTACTATACCGAATTATATAATTATACAAGTAAGTTTAATAACAACTTTTGATTATTTTTAATAGTATTATAAATACATCCATGTATTCATTTTTATTTTATTTGGCCTACTTAATTACAAAGGATCTCTTATATTAGATCTAAAAGTAAATTTGATTTCTTAAATAGAAACGAATCAACAAATTTATTTTGTTCTTGTTTAATTGGCACCTATTGTAAAAAACAACAAATTTATCTAAAAATTTAACTTAAAATTCTAAAAATAAAACGAAAAGACAGTTCAGCCATTCTACTCCGTTGATTGTGATTATATTTAAAGATAAATCCTTAAACAACTAAAAAAATTCATTTTAATGATATTTTTCAAATAAATCACTGTAGTTTTAACTAAATTGCTCAGAGGAAAGTTAAAATGTCTTGATTATATCTTTATCAAAATAATCAAGACATTTTACTTGAAACTAAATTTTTGATAGATCTTTCATTTTTCTACGATAGATTTAACAGAATATAATGATTTTGAAATGTATTTTGAGTAATATGTTAATTCTAAATAAATAAATGAAAATTAGGCTCATTACAAATGGAAAAGATAGATAAATCAAATTATAATGTTTAGATTTACTAAATTAGAAAATGAAGAGATCTCATTCGTATGATTTACCTTACATAACCGTCCTGTCATCAGGTTAATAGTTGAAAAAGTAACCCAAATCTAAAACTATGTTGTTGATAGCAAATTCTTCAAATTATGGAAATTCAGCAAGGAAATCATTGAAATCTGAGAAACATGATTTAATGGATGCAATATCATTGGCGAGTCAATTAATATAAGAAGCCCCTCCATAAAAAACAAATATTAGAAGAGCCAGTTAATATGATTATATTAGTCTAAAGTAAAGAAGACTAGATAGTTTTGCTCCGCTCGTTTTTGTATAATAACATTCTCAAGAGGCGATGATACGTAAGAAGAAAAAATTAACTCAAAGAAAAATGCAGTATAGTATAGTATAAGAATAATGCAATTAGAATTTATGAAAAGGTCAATGCTAAGGAAGCAACAAAGGGTTTAACGTAGTAAGAGTGCTTTGTTGCCATAATAAATAAAAATCAAGCATAAGAGGGCTAAGACAGTTATGGATTAATTATACCAAGGGCCAATATTAAGACTGGATACTGAATTGGAAAAAAAAATTAGAATGTTAGTCTATTCATAAAGATGTTCTCGTTTAATCTTGAAAAGGAAGACATTTATACAAGAGCCTCAAAACAACATATTTGTTTCAAGAGATAAGTTGTTGAGATATCAAGAGGTGATGGCTAATAAATTTGTAAAACTTATAAATAAATGCATATAGGATTAAGCAGATTCCTCTTGTGACTCTTCTCCTTAGATAATGACTAAGATTCAATTTAAGAAGACATAATTTAGTAAGATATAGGTTGGGGAGAATACAATAAGTTAATATCTGACTCCCAGATTACAAAGTGACTGCAATCTCAATATTTTCAGTAGGAATGCCTCTCATAGTGTGATTGCTCAATACGTTCAAAATTATATAGATAAAAATAAGGCATAAAAGAGAAGTGTTCGTGGATAATAAAAATTGGCTATGATTAACCAGCCAAGTCTAAATGAATTCAACAAATAATTTTTGGCTCAAAAGAGGAGTGTAGATGTTGGAAGAATTTCTTCGTAATTGAAATTATCTAGATCATAGGATAATGGCAATAAATAGATTTAGTTAAATTAGAAACAGAGTTAGTTTATCAATAAACAAAAAAATATTATGATTTAGTAAAAATCAGACTCCTAATTCAATTAGAATATCAGGATTAGGACATTGCCTAGTGATATAAGTTTGAGTAAAAGTAAAATCAGTTTGTAATAAAGGTTGAGACCTTATCTCAAATGAATCTTAATTTTAATTAATTATTGTAAATATATTGATGTATTATTAATTGAAATTAGATTTTGTAAGAAAAATAAGAATTTTATTATAATAAACATGCATTGTGATTCTTTTGCACATTACGAATTATAAACGATCCTATCTGAAACCGATTATTCAAAGAGAGCTACAAAGATCATTTGCACTATTGGGTAAGACTATTAGAAATATATTAGTCCTGCTTGTTGGGATGTGCCTACATTGGTGTAATTGATTGATGCAGGAATGAGTGTAGCTAGACTCAATTTTTCTCATGGGGATCACAAGGTCCATGGAGAGACAGTGGCGAGATTGAGAGAAGCATTTAAATAGAGGAAGGACAAGCCGGTGGCAATAGCATTGGATACAAAGGGTCCAGAAATTAGAACTGGTTTGAATAAAGAACATAAATCGATTGTATTGAAGAAAGGGTAGAAGTTGGAAATAAGTATGAATATTCTTATATTCAGCTACCGATTATACATTTGAAGGGACATCAGAATGTATTGCATGTAGCTACTAAAGTTTATGCAAAACTGTGCATGTTGGATCATAAATCTTGATAGCAGATGGAACCGTGGTGACAACTGTGGATGAAATAAAAGAAGTATGGAAAATTGTCATTTCATTAATAGTCCAGTGTAATGGTAACAGTCTAAAATGATGCATAATTTGGAGAAAAGAAAAATATGTCTTTGCCTGGAGCTATAATTGATTTGCCTACCGTAACTGAGAAGGAAGAGGAAGATTTGGTGAAATTTGGTTTGAAACATAATATTGATATTGTCTTTTTATCATTTACCAGAAAGGCATAAGATATTGAGGATGTCAGAGATATTTTAGGTCCCAAAGGCAGTGGAATCAAGATTATTGCTAAAATAGAAAATTAGGAAGGAATGCAAAACTATGATGATATATTAAAATCAGCTGATGGAATCATGGTGGCAAGAGGAGATCTAGGAATGGAAATTCCTCCTTAGAAGGTATTCTAGGCTTAAAAATGGATGATCAAAAGAGCACTTGATGCAGGAAAGCCTGTCATTACTGCCACATAAATGATGGAATCTATCATTACTAATCCCAGACCAACAAGAGCTGAAGCATCTGATGTAGCTAATGCTGTATTGGATGGTTCAGATTGTGTTATGCTCTCTGGAGAAACTGCCAACGGAGCATTTCCAGTTATTGCTGTAGAAACTATGGGAAGAGTAATCCATCCATCTATTATTAGATATGTTGTGAAGCAGAAAAATGTGTAGATCACGAAAAAACCTATTGGAATAGAATTCATGATAGAGGATATTTGGGGGATACTGAAGCTTTGGCTGCTTCTGCTGTTCAAATGAGCTTTGAAACTAAGGCTCATGTGATCATTTGCTTCACTCTCACTGGGGAAATCGCACGACTTGTTGCTAAATATAGACCAAGAGCTCCCATCATAGCAATTAGGTTAGATATGTTAATATATATTATTAGTACTGAAGACAAAACTATTAAAGGATTAAGTATGGCAAGTGGAGTTACTTGTCTTAGAGTTCCAAGTTTTCAAGGAGTTGATACTTTAGTTGATTATGCTATTAAATCTGCAAAGTCTAGAGGAATTATTTAAACAGGAGACAAGGGTATTGTCTTACTAGGAGGAAGTGAGGAAAATCCAGATGAGTCTAACATCTTAAAAGTAAAGAAGATCAATTGATTATCTATACAAACAAATAATTAATTAATTATTCAATATCTGTTATTTAGGGTAAATGTCTCAGGTTCTCAAAGTGTCCTTAATAATACTAGGCTGAATTAGGAGATGTAGTATTCTCAATTGCAATCATTATTATAATATGAATTTATTTTATTTATAATTTTTAAACTATAAACTCGATTAAAGATGAATCCAAAAGGTTATAAATTTGAAGTTCGAATATATATTGAAAAGTTGGAGATGAAGTGCAATTTATCATTTAAAGTGTAAGTTATATTAAAATGTGGTATATACTATTTCTATCACTTAAGGGAATTAAAAACTTATGACTGAGTAATTAGCTGATTTTAATTAAGGAAATGCAAATATTAAAGAAACTCTCTGCATTCAAACTAACTTGTAATAAATCAATGGAACATTTTAAGAAAAGAAAATAGAGTTGCTAATTTTGCTCATAACAACAAAAGGTAATAAAAAAGCAGGTCAATGTTATATTGATATTGCACAGTTATTGAACTAAAAAAAATATGGTATTTCATAATTGCACTTTAGACTCTAATTAAGAACTACTCTTAGAAAATTGCCCCGTTAACAAAGCCAAAATTTATTCAACAATTCGATTAGCAGAAGTTGAGAAGGTAGACTTTGAAGTAATCAACCCACAGTCTTCAATAGTTATTGAGTAAGGATCAGATAAAACGTAAGGGCTTTTTACACCATTAAAAGCAGCACTCGAAAATACAGTCAAGAAATACTTTGGAGATAATCAATCTGCATAATCACAAAAATTGGAAAATTAATTTTCTAGAAATTAAACAAATTATCCTATTTTAACAGATGGTTCACCTCATTTGAATTCACAAAAATAACAATTGGATTTCTAACAGGTCTAATAAGATTTATCAGATCTTCAAGAAGAGCTCCAATAATAAAAGATAATATATACAGAAATGAAGGATTTGAATAATTAACTAAAAAAGGAAATAGAAATATAGAAAGAGAAAAAGGAAGCCTTGATTTAATAGGTCTAGGAATAAAAACTCTAGATAGAAAATATGATTGACTAACATAAATATCAAGAATAGTTAACTTAATATGAACAATAACTAAGCCAAATTCAAAGTCAATTGAGATAAGCACTAAAAGATAATGAAACTCTTACTTTGAACTATAAAAAAGCTATGTAATAGTGCAATAAATTATCTGAGGAGTATAATTAAAATTAACAAACCTTCAATTATGAAGAAAAATCTACATTCTAATTAAATCAAAAGATAAAGGAATTGGAAGAAATTTGTAATGAAAAAGATCAATTATATTAAACTTTAGAGAAATCTAATAATGATAGCTAGTTAAAGAATATTAATTTTGAAAATTAGATCATTTAATTACATCAGTAAGTATAACAACTCAAAGCTAAGCTTATTGATAAAGATGTTGTAAATGAATTATAGAAAGAGAATCTTAATAGTCTAAATATATAAATATTAAACTTAAAGAATTAAAATAGTTCTCTATAGTAGAGTTAAAGAATGATGAATGATAAAGTATTGATTTTTTTATCATTAGATTGATGAATAATCTAAGTAGATTGTTAATCAATAGGAATTAATAAATCAATAAACTGGGGAAATTAGGTAACAATATGAAGATATCTTAAATCAAAACCATTAGAGTATTTAATAACTAACTAAGGAATTAAATGAGAAAAATATTGAATTAATTTCTTATTAGACTACATGCAAATAACTAAAATTAGAATTAGATGCTGTTTTGGAGTAACATGAAAAATCAAAGCAAGAAGGAGTAAAAATATAGCCAGAGTCAGATCTAAATTATATGGAAAAGGAGTAGTAATTCTAAGAGGAAATAAAAAAGTGCCGTGAGAGAGAAGAGGAACTAAAAAGTAAAGTTGAATTTCTTTTGCAATCAACAAATTAATTGTAATAACTGCTAAACGAATAGTATCAGTCAGAAAGAAGTTATGAGAAATTTGTTTCGAGACCACTAGATTCCAAACGCAAACGCAGAGGTGAATGTTCCAAATCAATTGATTTAATTGAACAGGGCAATATCATTGAAATTTTCTAAGTTAAAGTAGGATCTAGAATGTCATTAATTGTAGATATAAGCTCAGGCGAAATGTGATTCTGATAATTCAGGATATCAACAGATGGTAATAATAAAATAATTATGATTAAAGACCCTTGAATTAACTTAAGCCAAATAAAAAATTGATAATTTTTAAATTGAAAATAGATATTTACAATAATAATTAGCTACAAAATCTGAATGTTTAAATAACTTAAATTTAATAATTCTAAATTAAAATGAAAAAATTGAGAATTTAGAAATCTAAAATAAAGATCTTAAATAAAAATCAATAAAAGAAGAATAGATTCATCATTAATTAAGTGAGTAAATTAAAGTAGTTGATGATTAAAATTAAGATCTTTAAATTTAAATAAAAGCTTTATAAATTGAAATTTTGTAAAAAGAGAACTTGATAAATAATGTATCAAGCAAAATTTTATAATTAAGCTAGCAAAATTAAGAATAAATTATAGTTAATGAATAATTATAATTTTAAATAAAAGAGTAGACTCAGCATGCTTAGTAATTAAAATAAGAATTCTTAATCTCCAAAGCAGAATAAGATTAGCAAAATAATAATTAAATTCTGGAGTTGAATAGAAAAATCACAGCTTTAGAAATTACCAACCAATAAATATTCGATTAGAAATAATTAAAAGAGAATTAAATAGAAAAGTTACAATAAGATAGACTGTATGATTAAAAAATAGAAGATCAAAGTAGAAAAGAAGAAAATCAATATATAGTTGATAATTTACTAAGCCCTCTTATAATAGAAGAAACTTAAGAAAGTTAATAA
Organism: Paramecium tetraurelia; assembly: GCF_000165425.1. Classification (NCBI taxonomy): domain Eukaryota; phylum Ciliophora; class Oligohymenophorea; order Peniculida; family Parameciidae; genus Paramecium; species Paramecium tetraurelia. Next base: position 123,289 of record NW_001799078.1, read on the forward strand.
AAGATTTTAGAATAAAAATTATAAGCATTAACAATCTAATTGAATTAATAAACTTCTGCGCTTTTACAAGCCTAGATATTTATTGAATAAATAAAAAATGAATATAATTAAACATTAGAGAAAGGTAAAATGAATGAATCAGAACTTAAACTACTCTTAGAGTAATCAAAAATTTTGAATAATAATTTATAATCTCAATGCAATAGCTACAGAATATAACTTAATGCTTTAGAAATATATATTTAATAGAAAAATAGTAAAATTGATGAATTAGAAACTTAAATCAAATAGAATTAATTACAATTTTAAAATGAGTTGTAGGAGTTACAATAACAATTATTTGAAGAGAATGATTAATGCCAAAAGGAAAAAGAAATGATTTAGTAATATATTGATGAACTAGAGGATAAATCATTATAGTTAATAAATCAAGTGAAAGAAATGGATATTTAGCTTTCAGATATAAGGAGATAGAATGAAATTTTAAGTAAATAATTAGTAGAATAGTAATAAATTGATGATAGAGCATAAAAATTAGAATAATCATACTTAGATAATATACAAAAATATGAATAATAAATACATGAAATAAGTTTGAAACATATGTAGAACAATAATGATATGATGAAATAGATTCAATATTTATAATAGTAGTCTCAATAGGATTAGGTAGATTTATAAAAATAATTAGCAGAATAGGAAGATAAATATGCCATAGAGATATAATTAATAACTAAAAATTATTTGAATGGATTGAAGGATAAGGATGATTAAATATAAAATTTATAATAATAAATTCAAAGTTTTCAACAAGTTAAATTGGAATAATAAAATGAGATTAAATTGTTAGGGAGTATTAATGATAATATGGAATAAGAATAATTTGAGAATTTTGAATATAACTCAAAAATCTAATTTACAAATGAAAAAATGATAGTATAAACGTAACCATAGGAGTTTCAATTAAATTAATTATAAAATGCAATAAAAGAGTTGGAATTGAAAAATCAGGAATTGGAGACTGAAAAGATTAATATTTCAAATAACTATCAGTAAGCTTTGATTGAAGCATAATCTTTGAACCGCATTCAAGATAATTCTAATGAGAAAATGGAAAAGATATAGGAAGAAGTTATTGCCTTAAAATGCCGAATAGGAGACATGTTGAATACAGCTTAGGAATTCGGAGGGGCTTAATTAGTTGATAAATTGTAATAAGCATTAGGAATAAAGGAATGAAGTAGATTATTTCTTTAATAATTAAAATATCAAATCATAAAGTAACTAAAATATTAGTAAATTCTTCTTCAGAGATTCTTCCATCCTTATTCAAGTCACAATCCTTTAAAAACTATTCCCATATCTCCGGCTCTAAAAATCCCATACTATCTTACAATTCCTCTTTTGATATGTAACCATCACCATTTGTGTCTAGCATGCGAAATGCCTATTTAATTCTTTTGATAGAAACTAATTTTTCAAACTTCATGGCCCCCATAATAAATTCAGAATAGTCAATTAAGTTTGAATGATTCAAATCTAGAGCATCTAATATCTGATTAACTTTATCTTCTGCCTATTCTTTGTTTTTTAATATTTCTTGATAACCAGCAATCAATTCTAGCTTACTCAAATTACCATCAAGATTTTTATCTAGAGCATTAAAGGTAGCCTTCAGTTCATTGATTTCTTGGCTTTGCAAAGTTTAATTCACCATAAAAGTCATAATAGCTTTTTGAAAATTACTTTTGACCTAATTTTAGCAAAATAAAATACACAGAATTTTTCAATATTATTTAATAACTATTAGGATATAATCTCTTATTTAGCATTTTTTTAAACCCAAGGATGTAAGAGAGCTTATTAGGCAGAGAACCTTTTTTTGACATCAGTATTGAGCATATTGTTAATCAAATCTATAGCTTCCTTTGAAACATTAGACCAATCGTCTTTGTCAAATATTATTTTGCCAATTTTAACCTTAGCAAAGATTTCATTTTCAGTTTTTCCAGTAAAAGGAGGATACCCGCATAAAAAAATATATAGTATAACTCCACAGGACCAAATATCCACTTTTTCATTATATTTACCATTTAAAACTTCTGGGGCAATATAATAAGGAGTTCCTAATCGTTTCTTCATATTATTATTTGATGAAAAGTATCTAGATGTTCCAAAATCAATTACTTTGACCTCTTCACCCTATCCACTTAAGAGGATATTCTCAGGTTTCAAATCTCTTTAAATATCATGATAAATTTACCTATGTACTATTTATTTTTCATGGCAGTAGCTCACAGCTTTTAGGATTTAGATAATGTAGCCAGCTGCCATTTTCTCACTAAAGCATTACAGTTTCTTAATTCTTTAGAATAATTCTCCTCCAGGAAGGTGTCTAAATATGATAAATAATTACTCAGTAACAATTATATATTAATCATCTTCTTAGAAGCATTCGAAAACCCGAACGATATTAGGATGATCTAAAGACTTTAAGATATTCAGTTCCGATAACATTCTTTCTTAATCCTCAAATAAAAGTGAGTCTTTCTTAATTTACTTCAGTGCTCTTAAAATACCAGTTTTCTTATGTTTGGCAAGCCATACACAGCCGTAGCTTCCTTATCCTAATTTTTTAATGAGATTATATTGTTCTTTCCATCCCCCTTGTTTCATTGTGACAAAATTATCATAGCTTATCTTCACAGATTTTTTGGAGCCTGGCAATTAAATGGTTGATTTCATTTTAGACTGATTGGTGTCTGAAGAGAAATCAAGATCGACTTTTGATGCAGCACTAGGTGTAATATATTGTTTAAGGGGGGAAGTAATGTCTTCCTCGTCATCTTGAAACGAATTCCAAGTCTCTATTTTTTATAACGTAGGAGTCAAGATTTAAGTGTTACCTTATAAGTGATTGTAATGGATTTCTGAGTGATTACAACACGCATTACCCATATCAGAATAATTTTTATATTAATATGAACATCATTTAATTTGGTCGAATATTCAATTTAAACTTCTCGGCTTATAAAAATATCAAATCAAAGAATTTAATTTCTTTTCAATCATCTGATTAATGATAGTTATTAATTGAATAATGACAGATGAAAGAGGGTTTCAACAAATTAATTTGCTCTACTTAATCTTATGTACATTTAGACAATTTGATCTTGGTCATAAATAATGTATTAAAATTGATGTAAATAACACTCAAATAAGATTATAGAAATAACATCAATTTATTCAATAATTTTATTGTTCCAAGACTTCAATTACCTCCACTAAACTCTCTCTATTTTGAACTTCTTATATCTATAAACTATGAGTAACGGGTTTTCTACATAAGTAACAAAGTTCACTTTTGCTTAACAATTACTCACAACACTCTTTGCAAAATCCTCCATGACCACATGGCATATTGATCATATTATTCTCTTTTTCATAACAAACTAAACATAATTTTTAAGAATTCTGATTCTATTGCTCTTATTTAAGTTAAGACTAATCTTCGAATTATTTTTTATCAGAATTCCTACTTGTCAAATCTTATCCTAAACTTGAACTGATTTCCAGTCTTTGTCTTGGACTAGACAAGAGCAAATCGAATCTTTTAGATTGATCATTGTCATTCATTTAATATTTATTGTCTATTTAATTTAAGTTTTTTTGTTGAATAACAGATGGTTTGTGTTGTTTATCATTATTTTGAGCGCATCTATAGTAAGTTTACGATAATCTAACCATGAATTGAGGCACCTTTGATATGCTAATCTTGTGCATTCTCTTCATTTTCAGTTATATCCTATTTTCAACCTACTGCTGATTTTGATTGATTTGTTATATCTATTGCTCAACATACAAATTACTCTATGCCATATCATAATATAAAAAGTAATCGCTCTATTATTATTCATTTCTTACATTAGTTTCGATTTAAACTTATAAAAATAAGCTAATTAGAGTAGGTAATACAGGATTGTTAATCCAAAGGCATACTGATTTAATTAGACGACATGAAAGTCTAGTTTCAAAGCACATCCGAAAAGAGTTGCAAATGGTAATATAGTGATCCCAAATGCAATCAAATTTAACCAAATCCCTCCCTTAACTTAAATATATAAATTATTTTAACTGATAATTAATTTTTTATCTTCTTCAATCCCTTCTAATTTATTTCTGCATTTTTAGAGTAAGTCAATAAATAAACATATTGCTATCACAAATGACAATCCAAGGAGAAACCATATTATAATTAATGTTTAAATCCATCCCCAAGTAATTTGTCCTGTTATTCTGAGACTGACAAACACAAGTTACAGAGCACCAATACTTTTAAATGCTGCGATTAACTAAGAGTTTAAGATCAACTTACAATCTCTTAAATCTAAAATTATTGATCTACAGCATCGCTATCTGATGTATTTCTATTGACTAGAACTGTGACTGATAGAATCAAGAACTGTAAGACGAGTTGAGCATAAGAGATGAAATTTATATTCACTCTCTCTACCTCTAAATAATAGACTATGGAAAGCAAATAGGATATTAAGACTAAACTTTCGAAAATGTTAAAACAACAGTATTGGGAAAGACTAGAAATAATAAAGTGTTATACTTTCGACTTTTGAGCAATCTATGCACCATTATTGTAAATGAGGATACGCAGCAGTAGATAATGATTAATTTATAGTCCCATTAAAATATTAAATGAGCATTGTATAATAAGCAAAATCCGCTGAGTATTGTTATCATAACTATTATCTAAATTTTTCAATTCAAATTACTGATTTCAAATTGTCTTGGGACTTTGATCTAATTTACTACAATTCAAAAGAACTAATTAAATGATTTGATACTTCACAATTCCATTCATAAGACAAAATGATAATATAATAATTTTAATAAGATAATAAATGATGTACTCAAACCTGTAATTTTTGATCATAATTGCTTAATGCAATCATAAATGCTATCAAAGGACTAAATGGTGCTGCTATGTCCAAATTAAAATAATGCTTGTCCCACTTTCCAAATTATAGATATATCTTTTCAGGCATCTCATCCTTCAGAATCATTTAAAAATTCTTTATTGAAGAAATCTTAACTCTTTCATAGAAATTGAGGATAAAAGTTTGAAGTTTGGGATCCCATTTTGGTTTTCGATTAAGATATTCATTATTTGGATCGTTTTGAAATTTAAACTACAATTTACAATGATTTCAATACACACTGTTATCTGGGCTCATTGGCTTTTGGAATTGCACATATGCGCAACTCACCCAGACATTATCTATAGGGTTCTTTCTTCCTTTTGGGATTCAATCCTGTATCATAAAAATAATATTAGTTATTTTTTTTACAACTAACCTGTCCTACAAATTGTGGAGATTTCCTTTCTATATTTTCTTTATCTGCACTAATCAGATATTTATTTCCAACCTTTTTAGCTGCCAAATAGCATTAATTATCTTTTAGAAAGTAGAACTTTGGTCTAAAAGTATTAAATCCTGATTTGTTTATCTAAAAAGCACATTGAACTATCCCTTATTATTAAATAGGAGAAGTAAGAAAGTCAGATTGTAATTAAAACTAAAAGTTCTTTATGATACTCGGATAAGCACTTATGATTAATGAATTAGTCGTAGATTTGTCTGGACTATAGGAATCTCTTTATTAATCGACTTTAGCCATTTAATATTCCTTTTAGTAACCTCCCTTTTATTTTTATTCTAATTTCTTAGGAATATTCCCTTAATAAGTGAGATCATCTTCATGATCTTCGGCTACCAAATCGCCTACTCTTGGATTTTGTCTCTCTACTTTAAACTTCATTTATAGACAAGCAATACCATCTTAATTTCTAAAGGATTTTGATTTTGCACGTCTATTGAGTTCATTTTAATCAGTTAGGAAGGACTAACGGTTGGGGAATCGTTGGGTTGCTTAATTATGGAACCTCTCTAATGATTAGTTGAAAATCAAAATACTTTTTCCGCGATCCGTTTAGGTGAGGATTGTTGTTGCATAGCGATTAAATTATACTATATTTAATCAAATATACAAAATATATAAAAATTTAGTCTCATTTCATAAAGTTGTTACTCCTATTTATTAAATGCCTTAAACTTCATATTTGGCAGTAGTTTATTATGAAGTCCTTTCAAAGAGGCCAGCTAGTATTTTCAAGAAGAAATCTATCTTAACTTCCCAATAACACACTTGATTGTAAAAATAGTGAGCAAATATGCATCCCGTTGTTACCTAATTTAAATTTTTAAAAATACATCAATTGTGTAGTGTATTGCAAATGTTATCACAACGAAAGCCTAATATAAAGAACACAAAAAGAATAATGTCGACACATACTTTTTGCCTATCCTTTTCATTTCGAGTCCACAAATCACCAAATATCCGACATGTCCCTAAATTAATTTCAATATTTACAGAATAAAAGAAATCAGAAAAAAATCCATACTTTACAACCAAACTTGGGATGTTTGGGTCCTCCCAATAGTAATTTTGGGGGGATTCCAGTTTCACCAGATTCAAGTGAATTGCCCGAATAACATAAAAGATAATTAAGGCTGCAAATAATCTAAAATTTCTTTGGTAGAGAACCCAATATAGTGAAATATATAGATATGCAACGTCCAAAATAATAGCTGAGAGCAATTACATAGAAATAGAAAACCTAAATAGCATCACTATAGTACCATCGATGTTCTTTATACAAATTGTTGATTGGTGTTGTAATTTAGTGTCCCACATCCCAAACTCCAATTATTTTTTCCGATGGAGTGCAAAAAAGTTGAAATAGCTAAGTAAGAACAACATATGAAAAGAACACAAAAATCCTAAATCGAAAATTGTAACAAGGATTCCCTGGAACTCCACTTTAGGTATGATCAAACTTCTCTGGAAAGACAAAGTGTTTAATATCCTCTCCATTGTATATTGTAATTTTTTCGTCATTGACAGTCTTCATTTTAAAAAATTATTAGAATTCCAAATAAATTCCTAATTTCTTAAATGGGGATATCATATTATTAATTAATATCAAGATCAAACTTAAGAAAAATCTGATAAATGCAATAAAATTAATCAATTTGTATCCCTAACCCAGAGATTAGGCATTAATTACTACATAAAATATCAAATATCCTTATAGATAATAAAAAAGATCAATATTTTATATTTTTAATTCTGTTTTATCATCAAAAAATATCTAAATAACCTTGGAGTACATTTTGTTCAAGATTGTGATAATGGAATTTTTACAAAAATTGATTTTTGCAAAACCTGAGTTATGATAAGAAATTTTACAATTGAATAAATGTGAATGCTTAAGAAATTCATTAGTAGATGTGAGAATCAATTAGGAATATCATATGAATTCTTAATACAAGATTGAATTTCGTTAAATGATAATAAATTATATCAAATTAAATCAATATAATAAATAGACCATTGTAGATCTAAACTAATTTATTCTTATTTAATCAATATAGAGTTATTACTGCAAATGAAATTATCTAAAATAATTGAGAATATAATTCGGCTGGATCAACACAGGCTTAACATTCCTGATTACCTGTGCTATTATCAAAATGATAGATAAAATTGGAATCCAAACTACATCTAGATATGTTGGTGAATGGAGTTGTATCGTTTGATTCCTAACAAAATGCTCTTGTTTCATTCCAACTACAAAAAGTGAATTTTCTCTCTCCATTAATCGTCCATAAACAATTTGGTTGATCAAAATAGAGACACTCCTTTGAATTGCATTTAGATTAAGTCTTCTTAGCATCCCAATAACATCCCAAACCATTGCATGCCTTTTCTGTAAGAATCTCATTGCATTTTGTTTCGTATGTCACAGAAGAGCATGCATGATCATGTTTCTCACAGAACTCATAATTACTTAATTGTATGTTGCAATTATTGGTTGAAAAGTCACTACAATGTTTTCTATCTAATGTATATTTTATTTAACAGGACTCAGTGTCATCAACTTCGCAGATAGATGAATTTGTGCATGTGTCATTGCAATGATAAGTATCAATGTCTAAACATTTCTCATCAACCCATTTACAATTGGGATTCCAATCATCAGTCGTTGTGGTTTAATTGCATTCTGAATCACTGATCCTATTCTCACAACTCACCTAAATACAAATATCATTCTTCCAAAAGCATCCTCCAAGTAAACATTCTTCCTCCCAAAATAACTACTAACAAGTGCATCTAGCCACCAGTTACCAAGCAACTATAACGAATAACCCTAATAAAATCAGAATTTTTGCAGTCATCAAATTAATGACTATTTAATATTTTTTATAATAATAATAATTTTTCAAAACAGTCCTCATAATCGTTATATGTTGAAAAAATTAATTGTTTTCTAAACAGTTTATTATTACTTTATTTTTAAATATTGTAATCGATTGCAGAGTTGTGTGAATATTATTTAAAATGTGTAAAATCAATTTTAGGGATTGGTATAATTTAGTCTAAATGTACTTCCTTTTACTCATTTCTGTCATTACTAAGGAGATTATTTAATTAATTTAATGATATAATTTTATCACTATGTCTTAAGTCATTTCCTAAATAAACATCACAAAGTTAAAATAGATTCAGAAAAAATTGTTTCCCTCTTATTCATAGTATATTACTCTCAACTAATTTGCGTACTATAATAAACATAGGATAATGCTTTAGATTAGCAGATATAAATAAACTTACTAAATTTATTTTAGTATTACGGTCAAATATGGAGACCCTACAATTATTTAATCTAATATAAGGGATTCAGACAATATGCCTTCCTAATACCTTCGCTACTGATTACATTGATTATGATTGATTTTTTCTTGTAATGGATGGAGGAAGTGAGAAGCAAGAATGCATAATAAAAAAAGTTGAATTTTAAAGCAATTCATAACAATAATGAAAAAATACTGTCTGTTATCTTTCAGGTGCATTTGTACACTATATCACTTTACGAATTAGACCTTTTAATGTTGTCTCTTAGAGATGGAATATCGAATTTGCCAGAATCAATGGCTGTGCTAGCTTTCTCTTTTTTTTTCCTTTTTTGTAAATTACTTTTTATACTACTAACCCTCATGTGTTCAGAATCGATTCACTTTCCAAGTTCTCCAATTCATTTTAATGTATTATCCATTGGATAATATTTTAACATATTTCTTATAGTAATCAGTTTATATCTGAAATACGAAATGGGAGACTTGCAAACCTCCCTTTTCCACATCATTAATTTAATTATAATTGGATTTTACATTTATTAAGAGTGCCAGAAGAAAGTCAATTACTTAAACACCTTAGTATTACTATTACTCACATATGGTTTTTTTAATAATTTATCATTCTTTTTTGTTATTGAAACCTCAAAGAAGGAATATTAAATAGCACTCCTATATGTCTTGTGTCCCTTGTTTCTAAATTTGGTTATCCATTACTCAAGAAAGTCAACTATTATAGTCTACGAAAAAAATCGAACTATTGATTAAATATTTAACAACCTCCTCATACTAGATGAAAACAAATCCAATATTTATAAATAAGATAATTTCTAAACTCTGATTCTAAAATAAATAACAACTAACGCAGATGACCCCTTCAATTCAGAATTAATCTTGTTTAACAATAAAATCATCAAGTCCAAAAAGAGCTAAAAAGCTTTTTGGTACTATAAATACATTCTTATAAAATTATCACAACAGTAATACACCGAGACTCTGATGCTGATACACAATTTCAAATAATCCTTATTTTATTCAGAATTAAGCAAATAATTTGTCAGAGTTCAGATAACTATTTCATTTATACAATAATTGAAACTCATAAATATCAAAAGTGAAGTTTATTAATTATTAAATTACAATATCAATAAGAATTTTGATTTGGATAAACTCAACTCAAGCACTTTTATTCATTACAAAGTTCAGATTCAAAAAAGCTAAATTTAGATTTTAAATCTCTTTAAGGAAAAGGAAGCCCTATATGCTCAACTCTTGGAGGGGAAACCTACAAAAATAAATGGTATATTTAATAAGAGTTACAATATTCTTGAACAAGCCTTGTAATTACAATAGGATTTGAGGTAGGAATTAACTACCTAGAAAACATACCGCATTCATTAATTATTGACCATGCTTTACGTTGAATTTTTTAATAATATTATATAGGCCGAACTTCTCAAGTACTTTTAATTGAATAACGAAGAGTTGAAATAGAATCCATTAGAAAATATGGATTTTCTCAATCTTAAATTAGAAGATAACCTACTAAATACTTAGATAAAGTATTTTAGTTAGAGTCTCTTTTTGAAGTTGGGATATAAACTAAAAGATGAATCCTTTTTTCATTTCAAAATGCTCTTCCCGGACGCTTTTTATGATACTCACCAAGATCTAATTAGACGCTTTCTGGAAAGTGGGACTTGTAAGTATTTAAACAGAATCTCCGATATGCTGATTAGAGGATAGGATAATGTCTACTTTTACTCTATGTTCTAATTGAATATCGAAAACTCCAGTGAACCAGAACTATCTTTTTATGTTTTCATAAAAATAAATGAAGAGCAGCCGAATTCAGTATTCATCAATAAGCAAAACCAAATTATCGGCTATACCACATCATTTTTGAATTACATCAATAAAAAAAACATGACTTTTACTTCGAAATCCTTATACTTACAAGAGCTTAGTAAAGTAATCATTATCAATAAGCAACAACTTGGGTAAAAGTATGTAAAGGGGCGTTTGACATATGATTTATAGGAAGTAGCCTTAGAGTATATTGAAAGAAAAAGCATTGCAGAATTAGTCATATTGGATGAAAATTGGGATTATTTATTAAATCACGAAGTATTTAGTCAAGAACCAAGTCAACACTGCAGTTTATTACTTAACCAAGAATCTGTAGTCTTAATACCAAATCAGCTTTTTATTGATGATTTGAATAGTCCACTATCTTTGGCAAGAAGAGACAAACCCTATTAAGAACTATTGCAAAGTGATATAAAACAAAACCAAACAATCAAAAGTAAAGAAGATAGCAACATAATTAGCGAACCTATTTAGGACAAGCCAAAATATAAATAAAAATTAAGTAATAAAGAATAAAAAGATGACATCAATAATGATTAAGCATCATCCAAGTTTTCAAGAGGATTTTTAGATAATTCAATCTTTTATTCAAAATACAACAAGCTTAACTTATTTTTAACTTAAAGCAAAAGAAATCGTCAAATCACTATGGCGTTATTATTGCTTCTTTTAGCACTACTAATAAATATTATTTTTTAGTTGATAAGTTTGACTCAATTTCTACCTCAATATGAGAAAGTAAATTCAGATCTTGATATGTTGAGTATTAAAGGCAATTTCATGGCCCCTATTCATAATTGCGTAACAGCTTAGGTGAGCGTTGTTAATTATATACTCTTGGCATATGTTTTTAAAGAGATTACTCAAGAAGTTGCTTTAAGAAAAATGTAATTTGGAATGGATTCTATTTATAAATCATATGAACATTTAAAATCCTCATTTTCTACTCAATTAGACAACCAAAACCTCTAAGGGTTTTTCTATGATAAGGAAATAATAATGTATTAATTTGAGAATTTAACTCTGGTGCCACGAAACATATCATTAAAGCCTGCTTTGGTTTACTATTAAGAAGCTTAATACTTTGTTTCAATCATAGATTATTACAATGTGCTTTCAGTAATTCCTTCAAACGATTTTATTTATTATATGGCTAATATCTTAGAGGTTGATAACTATTTTGATTACTTGAATGACGAGGTTGAAATATTTGTGGAGACTAGAATGAAAAATTTCGAGAGTAGTTAAACAAAGTTTTTCTTAAAAATGATATTTTTATAATTGTTAATAGTGACTTTGGGTATTTCTCTTGTTTTGTAAAATTAATACACCCTAACAGAGTTATTTAGTTTATTTACAAATATTAATATATTTGCATTATAGAAGGAGATTTAGAAGCTATAAAAAATGATCCACTTATTGAATCATGACGATGCATACTAGATTTACAATTTTGAAGTAAGTGTGTGGGAGAAGGAAATATCTGCTCAAACATTTTCATACAATTTGAAAATTAATTTGAGTAGAATCATATGTCATGAATACAAGTTGCCTAGATTAGCATTAATTACTATATTTGTTATTGTAGTTTCAATTTATTTACTTCCTTAAATAATATTAGAATCTATGAATGGAGTCTTTTTCGATAAATACTCAAATAGCATAGATCTCTTGGTTAGATTGTCTTCATTAGGCTCAGCAGTGACAGCAGTATATGAGATTAGAGAAATCAATTATTTGATATCAGGTAAGTCTCCTTTTTTCGATTTCTTTACTGATTAAAAGCGAATTGAATAAAACGCTAAGGTTGAGCATGAACTTAATAAAATAAACGAATTTCTCTTTTTTTATTTATTCCTTGATTTGTAAAAATTATAGCAATATTTATTAGTGAATAATCCTTAAGTGATGATGATATTGTATCGGTATTTGAAAATGTTCAATCATCAAATCTGTGTAAATTTATAACTCATGTAATAACACTATTTATAATGATTAGTATAACGTAAGTTTGGCTGAAGAGCATTGTGATTTAATTTATGACGGAGTGATGAAATTGGGATTGATAAATGCACTCACTGAAATATACAGTTAGATCAAGACTGAATACGAAAACAGCAAAGGCTTTCAAATTTAATATAGGAATAAATCGGGTGCTTTTGAGGAGGTTGAAATAGGATTGATTGCATCGGATTCAGTTTTATATTTAGAATCTGAAGTATTTCATTCAGTAACGAAGAAGACTTCAGAAATAATAGATTCTCATTAAGTATAACAATTTTTAAGGTTTAATTAGATTTTGATTGGTATCCAAATAACAATCAGTGTGATTCTTGGATTTATTTTGGTACGCTATTATTATCCATACTGAATGAGGAGAACTCTGATAGTTAAGAACATGATATTTCTAATACCCTAGTTGCAGTTTTATCTAGATCAAAAATTTGAAACTGATTTCCGATTGTTATAAATGCAAAATGTATGAGGTTGACATGTAATTGTGAAATTAATTTATAAATGTTAAAATTCGTTTTATTTATTTTATTCTTGAATTTTATTGATGATGTTACTCTGCGATAGGGAGGGGATGGCCAAATGTTATTTGTGAATGGGAAACCACATTAGGTATTGGTGAAATAAAAGCGATTTGCATAATTGAGGTAACTATGAGTAAATAATAAATTAAGATCTATGCCAGAGTTATCAGAAGATGAAGGAGGAGATGATGGTGGTGGAGATGATATGGGTGATGATGAGATTGAAGCAGGAGGAGGTGGGGGTCCTAGTTTGGGTGGATTAGGAGGATTAGCAGGTGGAAATCCGAGAGATGCAGAAACAGAAGAGAATCTAAGATTGGATGCCTGGTCTATCATAAGAAGTTTAGACGAATTTATGGTTGTTCAGAATCAGAGATTGATGGATGCATTATATGGAGATGCAATAGAATAAAATGAAGAAATGGAAGAATTAATCTACGATTTGACTGACAACATCGATCATTGGACCTATAGAGTCTATAGTAAATTCTAAAAAACGAACCTTGCTCTAGAAGACAGTAGATACACATCAGCAAAAACAGCTATAATAGTAATGATCTCATTCTACATGATTAGGCAATTGAAAGTCAAATTAGAAAGGCTAATTAGCAACTTAAAATATATTATGGTTAGTTGTATAGGTTGTAGGATCAAATCCCCGATGAGGAAGAACAATGCGCATAGTTCTATACATGCAAGGAATGTCTGAGCAATCAGGGTTGTGGATGGTGTCCTTTAAATGATAAATGTGTGGTTGGAGATGAGAATGGGCCACTCTTCTAACAATGCCAACATTACAACTATTAGTTCTGCTAAGGTAAATAATGCTTGAAATATTCTACTTGTAATGTAAGAATATTAAATAATTCATGAGACCTGTCTATCTGACTCTGAATGTGGATGGTGCTAAGTGGATGAAGATGACATCAAGGTTTGTCTCTAACAACCCAGGAATTTCGAAGGTTGTCCTGAGGGTCATTGGCATCACATAGCAGGGGAGCAATTTGCCTGTCCATTTAAGAAATAGAAACAAAAGATGGAGGAGGATGTGCCTGTTCATAAATTTTGGATGAGACCCAAGGCTCCACCTCCTGAGTGTAAACCTGTGGATTCTGCTATGAGAGCGAAGATTTAAAAGGAGAGACAAGAATATAATGATAAGTCAGAATATAAGGGGGAATAAAATAGAAATAAAGAAGTGGTAAAACTAGTGCTTATGTACAATAGTAATTGAATTATAAGAACACTCTTCAGCAAAAAGTAGTTTAATTAAAGAATTTAGTAGAAGAACTCTTAGAAAGAAGGGATGACATCTAAGCATGGGTGGATGAGTATATGAAGGCTAGAGGCATAGAACCATCGGAACCAGCTGAAAATCAAGATTAGGATGCAGGAGAAGAATCCCCTCAGGAAAATTAAGAGTAAGAGGATTCATCCAATGCTTCAGGATAAGGAGCCAACAACAGGATCTAAGTGAAAAAAGAGAAAAAGTAGAAGAGTAATTCTATATTTATAAGTTAGAAATTGTGTAAATATTTGCTGAAGAAACAGCAATGCCAGAGGAAGAATAAATGCCTGAAGCATTATAAGAAGAAGTGTAGGAAGAAGTAGTTGAATAGGGAGAAGAAGACGTGGAATATGTGTTTGAGACATCCAAAGAATATAAGGTAGATATTCGTGAAATTCACGTGGAGAAGGAGAAGAAGAAGAAGGTTGACAAGGAGGAAATTGAGGATAAAAAATATAAGGATCAAGGAGATAGAGATATAGAAGGAGATTTAGAAACAGATTATTACAAAGATTATTATAAATAAAGGAAAAAGCATTTTAGAGATTTTGAGAAGTATTATCCAAAATGAGAATTATTCGTTTTTCTAATAGTTAATTATGTTTATTATTTTAATCGAAAGCGTAATTATATTTTCAGGGTTGGCTGTCCATCACCATCACAAACAAGAGCAACTACTGTTGCAGACAGGCACGTAAAATTTGATTTACAATTCAGGATGGGATTGGGAGATGAATTATCAAATGAAGTAGATAGAATTAAAGTGTCACTAAAATTATAAAATAAAGCATTAGCCAAAGAACTGCGAGGGGCCACTGAAGAAAGAGCTGACAACATTTCTGAACTGTCTTCTGATATCAAGACTATTCTAGATAAAATGGCATATGTCACTGATAATAAGATGACCAGAATCAATGATAGAGTTCAAGAGCACATCTATTAAACAGAGGCAATTTCCTTAATAATAATCATGGATTAATTGGATAAGAAAGTTTAAGAATTGGCAGGAATCAAATAATAGATCAAATAACTTAAAGCCAAGATTCCAAAGCTTTCTGATAAATGCAGCAAATTTTACACTTGTTATGAATGTTTATAGGATGAGAGTTGTGGATGGTGTTCGATGGAAGATAAATGTGTTGAAGGAGATGAGAAAGGACCACAAAAGATCAGTTGCAATTTCTATAGTTATAAATAATGTAATGGGAGACAATGTCATAAATACAATACATGTGCAGTATTATATTGAATGTTATATAAGACATGCATAGCCGATCCCTCATGTGGTTGGTGCATTGATGACAATCGATATATGTCAGGATGTTTATAATAACCCTATGATTATTAGGGATGTCCTAGAAATGGGTGGTTCCATTTAGAAAGTCGATAGAATTCTTGTCCATAATAATTGAGGAAGGTCTATGAAGAGGAATTTGATGAAAATTCTTATTGGTCAAAACCACTTGAAGATTCTGCTTACATTGATGAAGAGGAGAGTAATGAATAGGATAAGAATAATGCTCTGAATGGCAGAGGAGGAGTAGAGGAGAGTGAATCTAATACAGAATATAATAAGAAGTAATAACAGGTGGTTAGTCAAATTAAATAATTAGAAGCTTTGGTCAAAGAGATTGAAAAGGAAATCGAAGCCTTATAAAAGAGATATCAAGAGACAGTTGAATGGTTAGATAAGTTCAATAAGGGAGAAGAGGGAGAAGGAGAATAATAGTAGTAATAAGAGGAAGAGCAATAATAAGAATAGTAAGAGGAGACTCAATCAACATAGAATGAAGCATAAAAGAAGAAGGAAGAGAAGGCAAAGAAAAAGGAAGAGAAAAAATAAAACGATTAAGAAAGTAAAAAGAAGAAAGAGGAGGAAAAAAAGAAGAAAGCAGAGGAGGAGAAGAAAAAGAAAGAGGAGGAATAAAAAAAGAAAGATGAGGAAAGAAAGAAGAAAAAATAAGAGGAGGACGAGAAGAAAAAGAAGAGGAAAGAAGAGGAGGATGCCAAAAGGAAGAAATTATAGGAAGATTTAGATAAAAAGAAATAGGAAGAAGAATAAAATGAGGAGGCCAGGGATTCAAATGAGTAGGAGTAATAGTAAGAAGATGGAGATGCAGAAGGCAATCATGGAGATGCAGATAATAATGAAAGTAATAATGCTTCTCATAGTGATGAAACAAATTAAGAAACTGCACAAGAAGGGGATGATCAAAGCGATTAATCACAAAAGAAGAGTAAGAAATCATCAAAAGGTGGAGATTCCAAAAATAAGGCAAAAGATAAATAAGGCTCGAAAGATAAGGAATCTGAATAAGGGGACGAGTAAGGAAATGAGGAAAAAGAAGAAGATAAAAGAGAGATTCCAGATTCTTACTTCAGAGAACCACAATTATAAAATAAGAAGTGGGAGGACTTTTACAATGGCAATTTTAATTTTATTGCCTAAGAATAGGAAGTTGATGATGATGAAATGTAATTTGACTCGATAGATATTGTTGATGAATTTTATGATCCTTTTCATTTAAATTGACTTTATATATATATCATAATTTTATTGAAAAATATATATTTTTCTATTATTATTTGTCCTTTGATTCAACCAATATCTTTTTCTATATTCTTTGCCATAATAAGGAATTCTAATATAAATTCTAAAGTCACTTTAATAATGCGTATTATTTGAGTATTTATAACTTAAATCAACGAAAGGGGGTATTCAAATTTGAGAACAATTTAGGAACATTATTTTCAAATAACATATTGAAAATAGAAGGAAAATGAACAAGTACCCAACAACCAATCCTGTGGAGGAGTTCAACAGAAACGTTACAATAACAAACCTAAAAATTAATCATTTAGAGTACAGAAATGTGGAAGGAAAAGTAGGAATTTTAAAATGAATTTAGAACTTGTTTGAGAGAGTGAAAGGCTATTAAGATCTAATTGGGCAATTCAGAAAACAAAAGATTATACTATATGAAAGGAGAAATATGTCAGCCCCAGGACAGGAATGTTACGGTATTTAAAGATGTTAATTGTAGGAATGGACGATTATGGGGATATATTCTATGGGATCAACTTTGCATCTGCAGACTATTTGGGTTTATGCACTAATGAGTAAGCCAAGGTACATAAATTAAACAACTAAAATAGGAAGCAGCAGCAACGGCAGCATAAGAATATTCTGTAAATTCTTGTGGAGCACCATTAGCTTTTGGAGCATCAAAATATTACATGTAATTGAAGGAAGAACTAAAAGATTATTGGAATATGAAGGAGGTGATCATATATAGTGCTGGTTGGTTGGCAGGATATGGAGTAGTAAAGGGATTAATAAGGTAATTATTGAATATTGATGAATATATAGACCATATGATTTTGTAATAATGGACGAATTATGTCACAATTGTTTAACTGAAGGAGCTCATGCAGCAACCAAGAATGTGTTTAGAGTAACTCACTTGAGTCTCGAAGCAATGGAGAAGAAGATTTCTGAAGTTCGATCGGATAATCCAGAAGCATGCATTTTAGTTGTGACAGAAGGTCTGTTCAGTATGGATAGTGATTACACTGATTTGGTGGCTTTGTAAAAGATAACTTTGAAATACGAAGCATTTTTATTGATAGATTGTGCCCACGACTTTGGATGTATGGGTAAAACAGGTAATTAATATTAGTATGAATTTATATAGGAAAGGGAGTGTTTGAAATCTAAGGACTGAAAGACTTTTCCAATGTTCTCTTGATGTCTGGAGGATCTAAATGTCTATCCACCAATGTTGGATGGGTAGCCTGCAATTCTTTTGAGGTCATTGACTATCTTAAGTTCTTCTCTTCTGCTTATATGTTTACTAATTCTGTAAACCCTGTTTAATGTGCCACTGCTTTGGCATAACTCAGAATCTTAAACAGTGAAGTGGGTGTTAGATTGAGAACAAAAGTGCTTGAGAACTATCACTATATGAAGAAGGAATTGAATTCTAGAAATTACAAAATCTTGGGATATCCTTGTCCCATTCTACCATTATTGATTGGAGATGAATTAACATGCAGAATTGTGACTAGATTAATGCTTGATGAGGGTATTCATTGCAATGGGATTGAGTATCCTATTGTAAAAATGGGATAGGCTCGTTTAAGAGTCAATCTTTAACCTCAACACACCAAAGAGTATTATTATTTATAATATCTTCAAGTCAAATGGATACTTTCATTGAAACCTTTGATTTCTGCTTCAAAAAGGCTAACAAATTAACTCAGGACTCGCTTGAAAGATATCAACTTTATTTGGAATAGTAGGAACAATAATAACAACATACCAAAAATAATTTAAATTAAGTAAACTTCAATGAGACCAAGATGGAACTCAAGAAGCCAAACTTATGATTATAATTATTAAATAATTTAAAT
Organism: Paramecium tetraurelia; assembly: GCF_000165425.1. Lineage (NCBI taxonomy): Eukaryota > Ciliophora > Oligohymenophorea > Peniculida > Parameciidae > Paramecium > Paramecium tetraurelia. Next base: position 142,167 of record NW_001799078.1, read on the forward strand.
TTAAATATTTGTAATTCCAACTTTTGCATTTTCTTTGATATTATTTACATATATAAACTAATTTAAATTCATCTAATATGCATATTGATTCTTTATTCAAATTTCTTCTTTGAATCATCTATTTTGGTTTATTATTGTGGAATTGTAAAGAAATACTTTTGATTGATTTTATTTTTGCCATTACCAACCTTTTGTATCCAAATTAGATTCAAAACTTCTTGGCTTCTCACATCTCTAAACAATTTCAACACAGTAATCAGAGATAGATACTACAACATAGCTGAGATATATAAATAACAAAGAGTTCCTACATAAATTGTATCAATACTTACCTGCAGCTGTTTTTAATAGATCTGTTAGCAGGATCACAATAGATAATGAACCGAAACAAATCTCCAAGAATACTCCTGCATAAATTAAAATTTGTATTTTGATGATCACTTTTTTATCTGCATTAAGATTTGCTGTTCTTATTTATTTCTATTATGCCATTATTTCTTATTGATAGTCCTCTCCCGATAAAACCTTAGTTTTCCGTTCGTCATTGGCTTGAGGATCGAATAAAGTCTCCCTATTATTAATCTTTAGAGTGGCCTTCTTAAACTTCTTTGTCTCAATTACTTACTATTTAGTTTTCTCTACAATCTTTATTTGCATATTCTTAATCTTTCTAATATTCTACCTATTTTTATCAATGTCCCACTTTCCATCCTCCTAATTGGTATCGTCATCTTCATTCAGTAAACAAGAATTAACTTTCTAATGAAATACTCCCTCATCTTTAGAACTCTATGACTCTTCACTCACTATTGTTTTCAAATGATTCTTCTGTACATCTTTATTAGGTTCTAAATCATAGGAACTTTGAACAACTTTGATTTTGAATGGTTGATCTGGTATTTCATTCATTGAATTCTGTTGTTTCTTAAAAGAGACAGACTTTTTAATATTGGAAAGATTTAATTTTTCAATTGAGACAATAGCTCTCAAAGTCGACACTTATTCATTGTTGTCCTCACTTCCACTCTAGGAACTCAGTCTCAATACTTATTAATCTTGAGTCTCTGGGGATTAAAGTTATTCATCCTATGGAACTCCTAGTGAACTCTTTGAGAATATAATCTTTTCAAGTTGTTAAATTTCTTACTTATTGCTGCTAATTTCCCTGAGCGGATTGATCCTCATTATTCTTCTCCACTTCTTCTATGTTCTTCTCCCTGCTATCCCTGTCCAACTTCCTTAATTGAGATTCGATGCATTGATTCAGCAATTTTCCATAGAGAAAGAATTCAAATATGAAGGAACTTTGTATATTAATTTCAATATTACATGAAATTCAACAGTAAAATTGCATATGCTATGTAAAGAATAGTTTTATATTACTAACTTAATCTTAATCCTAATTAGATAATCGAGTTACCATTTAATGTACTGATTGTTAATTGTATCAAAAACACAAAGAAGAGCCTTATTTTCATGATATCTTTATAGTATACGAATATCCACTTTCTGGTTTCAATTTTTAATTCATCTCTAAATAATTATTGAGATTTCGAATTGTTATTTCTTTCTATAACATTGAATGAGATTTCATCGTACATGGTGTACCAAACCATTAATAAGATTCCATAGATGTAGAACAGGATTGTGTACACTACTTCTGCGAGGATTCTTTCAAACACCCTTTTGTCGCCATCCTACCTTATTGATGAATGTTACAAATGGTTGGAATGGATCCAATATGAGCCATACGATTTTTAAAACATTGAATAGGAGTGTTAAACACAGAATGCAATTTAATGGAGAACCCAGAAAATTCTTCAGATAACTCAACCCTCTATAAAGCATAATTATCTGTTTAGTACCTTTAATAAGTTGGGATTTTATTGGTCTTTAGAGATATTTGAAGTTGTTAAACGGTGAAAACTAGTAGCAGCATAAAAAGAATCAGAAACAATCCGATAAATGTAAAATAAGAGGCAACATGAAGTTCCTCTAATTTTTATGAGCAATCCACTCCAAAATAGCCTAAATCGCATTGGCAAGTTTATTCAAAATACAATCCTCTTCCGTTACAATTTGAATTATCTAATTCTGTTTAAACGGAACTCATATTAATGTTATAATAATCATTTATAATATCTAAAACTTCAATTTCAACTCAACTTTTTCCACCTTACACTTTAAACCACAAATTACTAACCCCAGTAAACAAGAGACCTCTATAATATTGCTGGGTATTCAATGCAAAATTTGAAATTCCAAAGACTAGCTACACATTAAATTGCAACATTAATTACACATGCACAAATAATAGTAAATCCAATATTTTATAATAATGTATAAAATTAAAATCTTTTCGGCAATACTATAAGTCTTTCTTTGAGTATTTCTAAACGCAAATGGGATTGTCCGTCTATTTTAAAAATAGGAATTAATAATGACGATTAATTATGAGGATAATATCGAAAATACTCTAGTGTGAAGAACGCTGTCTAAAAATACAATAAAATCATTTAGATATATTAATTTTATTACATAACAATAATTGATGGGTTGTGTAGTACCCAAAGCTCAGGAAAAGTCAACCGATTCTAAAACTCCTAAAACTTCCAGTGCCGGTTAACCATTTTCATAAGCAGTGAATGCTTCCTCTGTATTTGAGGATACTGAAAATATAGAGACAGATTATATTCTCCATAAGTTGGACCCACTCACCAGTATTGTGTATGTATATTACGATAGCTCAAAGAAGTTATATAACGAAGGGGGTTTCCAAGTAAAATAGTACCTCTAGAATTGTAAGAACCTACAATTGCGAAAATATTAGGAGTGAATTACTTTAGGAATTTGAGGAGAATGTAAATACTGTATTGTAATTGGTATTGGCTGTGTTTAAAACTTTAGAAACATTTGAACATCCAAGGGACTATGTCATACTACTGTAATAAGAAAAGATTAAGTCTGATAGGTGAATACCTTGAAGGTGGGAATTTGTTGTTGAAATTGGACGTATTTAGTCAAATGCAACAATTTGCAATGATTGAAATATTTTGTTAAATAATGGCTGGATTGCAGTACTTACATGAGAATTAAATCGCTCATGGGTAGATATATTATGTTAAACATAGGGATATTCGTTTAGAACATATCATCTTTACAAATAAATCATTGGACAAGATTAAATTGGTGGATTTTGGTATTTCCAATTAAATGAAATCTTTAAGTACAAACTGGAAAGCAGTATCATCAATGCACGAATTGTCATTTAGATCACCTGAGGCTCTTAAGGGCCAAATAACGATGAAATCTGACATATGGTCATGTGGTTGTCTTCTCTATTTCTTCCTTACATCTCACATGCCTTTTCAAGCAAACAGTATCCAGTCCTTAAGAAATTCCATTCTCAGGGGAGTGCCTAACTTTGAAGGTTCTGAGTGGAACAACATTGATCCTGCTCTGAAATACTTGATTAGTAAGATGTTACATCCCAATCCATCATAGAGACCGTCTGCTCGATAGGTTTTGAATCATAATGTGTTTGTTGGGAGAGCTCGGATTCTCTAGAATCCCAACAAGACATTGCAAAGACATATGCGTGATTTCAAAGTATTCATAAAGATATAATATGAAGATATCATCTCAGTTGTAAACGGCAATGTTAATTTATATTGCAGATAATTTGATGTCTGATTAGGACAAGAAAAAGTTGATGGATGAATTTATGAAATTTGATTTGAATAATGATGGCTAATTGTCAAAGGAGGAGTTGTTGAGTGTCTATTCAAGGACATTGTCACATGACAGAGCATTAAAAGAAGTCAATAATATATTTAAGAAGATAGATGTAAATGGTAGTGGTAAAATAGATTACCAAGGTATTACTTAATTATGAAAAGCAGAATTTGTGATAGCAACCATAGATCAGAAGAAATATTTCAACAAAGAAAAGTTGATGCTCATTTTCTAGTAAATTGACAGCGATCACAGTGGCTAATTGAATAAAGAGGAGCTTAAGAAATTGTTGAGGGATATGTCGATACCAATAAAAAAATACGAATAATTATCGAGATAACTAGATTCAAATGGAGATGGCTAAATCAATTAGGAAGAATTCATAGGAATGATGCTTCAAATTTGATTTGGACTTCTTCTTTATAATTAATTTATTATAAAATAGATTTAATTAATCTCTTAAATTCAATCATTCTATAAGATATATATATTTAATCATATTGCAGTTTCTAAGAAGAATCCAGTAATTGTTGTATTGATTGAGGGAATATTTATTAATTTTCGTCCATGGAATATATAATCTTATGGGAAGTTCTCTTCAATTAATTTCTTAGTAGTTTCTGATATCAGTACTTTACCCTCCTCTGAACTGCTCTCCATTTTATTTGCAATCAGAATGTCCTTTCCGTACACATCATATCTAATGATATCTGTCCCTATGATACCCCCAATCACGTTACCCTACAAAATAAACCCTTAAAAATACCGTATGTATTCCAATCCTCATATGAAGATCCTGATACTTAATTTAATTTCTAACTCTGGTTATGGCTTCCAACATATTGAGACTCATTTCCACCACATTTAATGCTTCTTGAATTGGGTCTCTTTTGAAATTGTCAGTTACTCCTATCACCACATAGCAATCTCCAATGGTGTATAATTTGAATACATTGTTCACTTAAGTCAGTGTATCAAACTCATCGAATAAATTCTTAAGCATAGAGACTACTTCCTCAGGTTACACACTTGATGAATATTTTGTGAATCCAGCAATATCTGCAAACAGGATTGTACAATCATTGTAGACATCAGAGAAATACCTTGCACTTGTGGAATCATCCAAGAACTAACTCAACACATGAATTGGCAATAAACAACTTAGGAGATTAATTTTATCTTCCTTCTTTATTTCTATTTGTTCTTAATTGAGCATCTACTTATAAGAAAACAAATAGCTTAGCAGTTCTCTTTATAACAATAATGCAATCGAAATTAGTAAGAAGAATACTTCCCAAATATTTATTATAAAAACTGAGCTGATGATAATCAACCAAACTGTAAACATGAAGGCACAAATTAATATCTTCTCTTAAACATAGAGCCATTTATGAGCAAATAGAAGACAACTAGTTATTATCGATTCTATCGATAAGATTACTGATTTGTCTTTATCCTAATCATAGAACACTCCTAATATGACACATTAAGATACTAGTTGAATTATAATCACTTTTAGTAATCTTTCTCGTTTCCATTCAAAAAAGTGTGCTTTCAACAAGTATAACTCAATTAAAATGAAAAAGCATCCTAACGCTCTTATTACTGCCTATTGAGTATTTACTTATTGCAATTGAGATAGTATTATAAAAAGGATGTGTATTATTAGGAGAAGCAATAATGATACCACAACACTATTGATACCATTCTCTAATTCCTTTCCATAATATCGAGTCACATTCTCACTATTCTTAAATGCCTCGAATAAAAACTCTTTCGATATCAAATGCCAATTGTTATTGTTATTCTCCTACAAAGTTGGACTTCTGCCTTCATACAAGAATTCTTAGATCTTAAACAAAGGGATAGTCTTATTGAAAACTTCCGGCTTTGATTTTATGAATAACTCTATATCATTAAATTTGATCACTCTTATCGCAGAATCAATAAACTTCTTCTAGTCATCCCTTCTGCAATTAAATGGAGTTTGGTCTTTGATCGAAGAGTCCATGACATTCAAAGATTGATCTAAAGGGATATCAGGGATGCCGACCAAAATATTCTAATTTGAGGGATCCTACTATGGGAGATGTATTGAAGATTATTATTAATATTTATCGATTTTTTCTAATTGCATTGACATTTATTAATTCTATTGCTGTTGACTGAAGATAGATTTTTAAGGAACTAATTTAGTATTAGGACCAAGAGGATTAATATTTTATTACAACAAATGAGGAGATTGGATTTGATTCAAAGTTGACAAATTGGCTTAATTGTTAATTAAATTTCTCTTTGTATGCTTCCTGAATAATTGCAATTAACTAGCTGTAAAATTGAGAGTAGGAGTCTTCTAAGGAATTACTTATTATTAGGTGGATGAAATCAATTAATTTGGTTGTAGCAATCCCTAATTATTTTATGGCTAATTTAATTGTTAAAGATCGTCCTATTTCATAGAATTTAACTTATTGGTTAAATTTCTAGTAGTCTTCTATCTGATGGCTGCTATGCTTGCTTGATTTTGATTCTTAAAAGAGTTTTGTTACTATTCATTATTCAAGACAAATTTCAATTTTTAATCAATATGTGGCATTTCTGACTTTTTTTATTTGTTATTAAAAGATTGTTCGAAATTTCTTTTCTTTTCAATCAAATAGGTATCTATGATTCCCTTACCCTTAGCTTCAATTTTATTATTAGTGAATTTAATTGATTTCACATTTTTAATTTGATCAAAAGCCTGAAGAGATATTTATATCAAACCTTCTGGACAATGAGCACATAATCTACTAGTCGTATTGACGGTGTCTCCAATCAATGAAAATTACGGCTTTATTGATCCAATCACACCCATTAGAACTCTACCATAATGTATACCTATTTTCAATCCAAAACTCTTTTGATTGGGTCCCCATTTAAAATGAGTAATTTCTTATTGAATCCCAAAGGCTAACTCTACCAACCTTTCGATAGGGTTCTTCAGATGACCCTTAGGTTAGAATTTCTCTACACATTACAAACCTGAACATGCCATGTAGGTCTTTCCAACAGTCTCTATTTTTCTGACAATTAGTCGATGAACAGATTTAATCAAATTGTCGATAGATGTTATCCATCAATTACACTATATTTTGAGCCTCTTCACTTACTATCACATCAAAACTGCACATGTCCACAAAGATTATGCCTACCAATCCTTGATTCTCTGAGAAATTCAAATTGCCTTAATCAAGTCTACCCAATACAAATGGAGGCAACAACAACGACATTACAGATTAATACTTTGATCTCTCAATTTCCAATACTTTTCCACAAATGTAATCCTCTCGTTGTGTTACATCATCCTGATAACGAGATTATAAAGATATTATGCTGAAGGCTACAAACAATACTATTATTTCTCCCAAATACACATCTTCTGCATTTTACATTTTGTTTGCATATAGCATCACTATTCCAGATATCAATGTCATTATTTGTTGAATCACTATAAAACTGTACTTGTAATTGATTTGTTGAGTTAACGAAAAAATTACCAAGTAATAAAAGATGAATGCATAAAATTAACTATCATGATCGTAGACATCTACACTTATTATGAATAAACGAAATATGGTTTAAAAGAATCCAAAATAGATTATCAACTTTTCATATTTTGGATAACATGATTAATTAATAAGAAACGCTTAGCAAAAAGTCAATATCAGCATTATGGAAAACAAGGCAGTATTAATCTATTCGAATCTCAATCCATAATGTATCAATAAAAATATATCGAGGCCAAAGAAATAACTTAAATTTGTTATGATCCCAATGAATTTCCATTTTGAAATGTACATCTATATGAATTCTTAATTATAAATATGTTCTTCGAAATTCAATGTATAATTATTTAATTAAATTAATTGATTCTTGTTTTCTCCCTTATTGAATATCTGTTTCACTGACAAATCGATTTCAGAATCCTTAAACACCTTCTTTATTAAATATTAAATATTCTTTATACTCTGCAATTCCTTTGAAATTATTTCCAATATTAAATTAAAATCTATATCCTATTAGGATCTCTCTAAAAAACAATTGTACAAATAAATGCTAAACTATCCAAACAAATTAACCACTATTTTCATTGCCAACATCATTAAAAATGACATTATTGTTGTAGGTTAAATTAAAAACTCTCTCAATATTTCGTAATCCAAATTAATCATCTCTATTGTTATGTGTAACAGTATCAATAATAAGGTACTCAAAGACAAGAATAATGCCAAGTAGAGTTCTTTTGATAAAAATGCCAATTTAAAGAGATGAATTATCAAAATAAAACTAAAAAATAATGCAATTTCTTCTTTTGTATTGTAGACTCCTATTTGAATATCATTGATATAAAAGATGTATTTTACGATTGTTATTAGTACCACATCCATAATTGTTTCTAATAATAATTCTACAATGTGATTATTCTCTAAATCAAGGGATTTCTGTTTGATTGTATTTATTTTCACACTCAAATATTCTTATTCTACGAATATTGTCTTTATTGCATATGTTAACAGTATTGCTGGCACTAATATTTGCAATATTAATAATCTATCCTTCGAGAGCAATTAACCATTATAATATGGAAAGCAATAGAATGTCATTTGCAATAATGCAAAACATAGGTTCCATTGAATGCATATGCGTTAAGTGGCATCCTTAATTTAAAATAGTTGAAATCCAGTTTTAATTACTAAATTGTCAAAAACCTCTAACTCATCAATATTTATTGAATATTAATTAATAAAGCCCATAACATCTGATTCGATTTCATCATGTCTCTAATAAGAGAAATTACTCATCTTTACTAAACCATGTGATCCTGCACTATAATTAACACATAAGGATGAAGAATATTCACTATCATAAGCAGTTAAAAAATTCAATAATTTCTACTTCAAATTGTTGTTCATATTATAAACAATAATGATTTTATTAAAATGAATAATAAATCCAAAATGATTATTGAGGTATTTGTCATTTAAGATTAAATCCAACACATTTCCATCGATAATCAAAGCATTGTTATTGATCTTAATTTTATCAGTTTAAATTTATGCATTTCTGCGATTTAATTAATTTGAGCTTTTCTTTGGATCTTCCTAACTAAGACTGCTTATAATTTATCTAATTTGATAAAGGATATCATCTCTTGATGAAGATTAGAAGATATAAGTAATTGTTTCATTATGCAGAACATTATTTTTAATACAAAATGGTAGAACTAATTCGTAAGGTTTTTCTGATTGAATAATAATCCTTGCTCTATTCGTAATAAAAGACTCCTTAATTAGATCTTAATTATCATTCTAACTAATTCCGAACAGTCCAATAATATCATACTAATTTTCAGATAATAATTCGATCAATTAAATAGTTTTCTCGTAATCATTAATGACCAAACTCTTAGATTCTTAGAGATCTTCTTATTTAATTGACATTTTCAAAAAGCAAACAATAATATCTCCTCTATTTATTAAATATTGTATTTGTCTCTACAATAAAGTCTTCTTGACCAAGTCGAATTTCTCATATCCAGGAATATCGGAAATTGTAACAATACAGAATCTACACAATAACACTAATTGATTTGATTCTTTAATCTAAAAATTATTATCCTAAATCATCATTGCTATAAATCTTGAGGGAATTTTAAACATCTTATTGTTTTTAGTCTCATCATAATCAATAAACCCTTAATGATATAGTCGATAGTGAATTATATAAGGAATTTCTAAGTCATTAATCTTCAACACATAACAAAGCTATTCTTGCTTATTATAACCATAAGTCTTATATGAAATTTTAAATAGTTTGCTCAATTTTAATAAGGCTTCGTCTTCTGCTAGAAAGTATTAATCAATGTTAAATTTAGGTTTTCTGATTCTTTCCCTTTCCGTAAATCCCAATTTGGAGTTTTTCTAAGATAGTCTGCTCTCTTCTCCAAGAGTCATCAACTCACTTCTAGTTAGATGACACAAAGAAATGACACAAAATAATTCAAAATATTAGAAAGGTTAGCTTAGTCCTAATTCAACAAGTGTGTTTTCCCTAAAAATTTAAACTTATTTAACCTGTTCTTCCTCAGGTTCCTGACTAACTTAACTATGTTATTGTTGATTTAGAAGATTCCCAGCTAAAGTGGATGAGATCAAACCTCCTCCATCCATACTATGAAAGATTTCTAATGAGGGTCTGGCACTACTAGGATTATTGAGAATTGGAGAGTGTAGAGTTTAAGTATTCTATTTAATAAATGGTCTCTTATTTCCAGTATCCTTAATAATGTTGAAATTGATTTATTAATGAGAAGTTATGCTTAATTTTTGAGGAGGCACATTGGGACTGATGGTTTCTATCTTCTCTTAGAGGATTTCAATGTTTTAATCATTGACTTATTTAATTAGATTGTAATAAAATTAGGTTTTCTTAAAAGACTGTGATAACACTAAATCTGGAATCAAGGTTTGATCAATTTAATAGATAGTGTCTCCATGACATAAGGCTTCAATTTTTGCATCAGATAATATTTGAATATTTAGAAATACATGAGTAGTATCCATTATTTCTGTCATGTTGACTGGATAGTATATGTTCTGTTATTTGGCTACTTGTTTTGTTTCCAATATCAGTTCCTTGCAGTCTTTGGATTGTAATTGTGATCGATTTTCATTGATGATAAGGACTACATCGAATAGATGAAGGAACAAATTCAAATAAGATGGTAGAATAACCAGGAATTGTTGATAACAATGGAGTAGGATTTGACTGAATGAGGAATTCGATTAGTATCCGTAATATTAGATCAAAGATGCAATTATGGGCATGACTATGTAAAGGAATAATTATAAAATGCTGAGATTCTTATATCTATTTTTATTTTTCTATTGTTTTTTTACAGATTTAACTTTCCTACAATATAATGATTGTCCACCAACATTGATTAGGATTCCAAATACCCATTCACTAAATTATAATGCTTATCCAAAAAACAGAATATTTTCTGGTAAAATTGGTTCTCCTTTGGGATCTTTAGATAATTTAATATGACCTTCGAATTAATCAAAATTGTAATTATTATTAAATGTTAGTTTACCCTTTAATATCTTCCTCAAATAATTCAAGTCTCCTTTGTTGGGTGCATTCAATTCCACTTTGGTTGTTTTCATTGGTTCCTTACGTTGCAGAAAAGCCTATTTAAAATAACTTTTGGAATAAAAGTATCCATGTCTATTACTCATATCTAAAATGACTAAGTCGCCTGGACACTATTGGTTACGACTGAGAAGAATAAAGTCTCCTCTTTTCAAATTGCTGTAATTTACATCCTCAACATTTGAAGCAGGCAGGATATCAGGCACATTCGATTATGAGTCAAGGTATTAAATGCTCCTAATCGAAGATGAGCGAGCCTATTTGACGAAATTTTATGTATCATTATAGACCAAGTCTTCTTTTTTAAATCCTTTTAGTCTAGTGTAAACGATGCGAGTTTGTTGCAAGATAGATTGCCAACTTTACTTTTACTCAATCAATAATTATAATGCTCTAATTCCTGTTTCAATCAGAAAGGGTAATAAGTAAACTATAAACAAAATGAGTCTATTTGTAAATTGTTCAATAATTACGATGATATGACATCTTCTGTATTGTCATCATAAGCTATTCCCACTAAAATCAAAATGAAACTAGCTATAAGAAATAGATCATTAATATAGTCTTCAAACATTGTGTTAAATAACTCCAGAATTTTCTAATCAATCATATAAATTCAATACCTCCTTTAAACATTCAGTCATATACTCAAATAACCACTACTTCCTCCTTACTTTTTCTTCATAACTCTGTCCGTGCTCGAAAGTAAGCTAGCATTACTATTATTTTTATACATCAATTAGGGATTTTTATTTTTCCATTTTCTAATTTATTTTTATCGAATTTCTTAAACTAATTCACATACTATTCATCTTTATTGTCATCAAGATTCTCGAGACACATTCTCAAAAAATGTAATTCTAATTCAATTTTTAATAAAAACAAGTCCTTCCAACTTATTATACCAAAACACCATAATATTATCGTTATTTTAGAATTAAATCTAATCAACAAACGAAGAATGATCATAAATATATCTTAAATTAGACACCTATACTCTAGAAATTATTGTCTGTAATAACTATTTACTTTAGTTATTATTTGTCATTAGATATTAGATGTGAATTACTCAAAAATTTGAAATTTATAGTTTCTAAATTCAAATTTTAGAACATATTTATTATTTTGAGATTGTTATAAAATTTAAATTTTTACTTTCATTATAAATATTAATTTTATTTGTTTGTTAATATTTATTAAGTATTAGTATTCAAATATTCAACTTTTTTATAATGATTTGGGATATTGGAATCAAATCCAATTAATTGTGTTATTAAATTTTCTTTGTCAATTATTCTATATGAATATTGAATTTGTATTGGTAAATTTTGATAATTTAAATTTAAAACATTTTATTATAATTTTTGTTATCATGAGCTGTGATAGGGGAAAAAGTGCATTAATAAGATTAGTAATTATTGAATATCAACTGTTAAGTCCACTCAACTTTTATATTTTATGGATTACAAAATTCATGAATATAGTCCTGAAGAATTGTATGAAAACAAAGCTCGATTATTCGAATAATTAATGGCAGAATGGAACAATATGAGTGCCAATGAACAAGAAAAATATAATAAAAAAGTTCAATTCACCAATGCAGGTGAAAAGGCAAAATAGCGCAAAGATGAATCTACTCTTGAAACATTGTATGAAACTGCAGTTGAAAAACACCACAATATATAATAATCAATAATAGAAGAAAAATGTGAAAAATAAACAAGTTTTGAGGAAATAAAATCAGCAGAAATAATTAAAGAGCAATGTATAAATAAATTAAATTTTAGTAGAAAATAATAATGCTGCTAGATTTCTTGAAGAATAAAAACAGGAGTTTAAAACCTTAAATTAAGAGTTTTCTGAAAAAGAAACTAATTCATAAGAACCTCCATTGAAAATCCAAAGATCTGTAATTATTTAAGAACCTAGAGACCATTAAGTCAATGTCAATTTTTCATAAAAGGATGAGAAAATCTAAGAATCAAATGAAATAGGAGAATAAAAAGATAATCTTGGAAATAGAAGGTCTAATGCAGGTAGGAAACGCTCTCAAAAAGAAACAGTTGAGAAAATAAAGTCAAAACGAGGTTCTGTTAAGAAGAGAGCTTTAAGCCTTTCAAAATAAATATAGTTATAATAACACAACAATCAAAAACACTTTTTCGTAGATGAAACGCTTAGCTTGAAATAACTCAAGGAATAGATTAGGAATTTATTGAAACAACATGAATGAAATTAATTATTATAAGGTTTTAAATATAAAACACATCTATAAATCATTCTTTTGATGCTTATGAATGAGCAGATTTTCGAATTCTTATTTTTGTAAAGCTGTGACTTGTTGCTGGAGTTGAATTATTTAATAATCTCGAATCTACACTATAAAAACTATTTGCATGTTAATGAGATGTTATTTTATATTATAATTTAAGTTAATTCCATGAATCTAGATTTTAAATAACTTTAAAGCACTCTTTAGATGATTATTTGATAATCTGATTAGAAATTAAATTGCAGATTGAATTAATAAATTCATTTAAATAATTAAATTTCTTATTTTAAACAGCATTTAATTATGTTAATTCTGCCAATTGTTTAACAATACTTAGGAAATTCAATTTCATAAATATAGTGTGGATGTTGAATTCAGATCCAAACTCCAAATTTAATTTCATCAATTTAATAAATATCCCTTAAAATGTTTGATTTGGTCGAATAGGGAAACAGTACTTACAGATTTCAATTAGACAACTCCAAGTTGTAGCAGTTATCCTATTTAGCAATTAGATCTGCCCTCTGTTGATTCCATATTCAATCATTAAGCAAAGTGTCTCACATAAAAGGGTTTTACCTACATCCAATTCAATAGCTTAGGATGATGAAGTCTTCCATTACATGGAGTTGATAATCACCTTACACAAATAATCAATATAAGTTTATGCATTATCCTAAAAGTTCATGTATTCTGGCTTTTTCTTAATGATTAGATTTACTAACTACCCGCATAAGACAGCACTATTTTCTTTCATACATGGAGTTAATTTTATTTTAAATAAGTAAATCTGATGATAATTATGAATATTACTTTCATTAGATTGTCAAAAACTTTGCAATTTTCATTAAGCAAGATTACACTTAACATTTATTATCTATTATTCATAAAATAAGTATTAGAAAACAACTTATGGTCTCCTAAAATCAATTGCTAAATTAGGATTGATAAAAATTAGAGTAGATTATAACAAAATGGTTCATCCTTCATCAAACTAGTTATTATATGATATTTTATATACTTCTCTATTTGATATTAGTCTTATTTTTATTCATGATCCCATATGCCTAGTGTGACATCCTTTAGAGAAAGTGGATATAATTATAATGATAAATTTCTTGAGTGTTTTTTTTAATTTGGACCCTTTTGACTGTCCCTCATAAATGAAACTGATTTCTAATCATATTTGGTATTGCTATCTTTGGTTTCAACTCTAACTTCTAAAGGATTAAGATTATAGCCAAAAGGAATAAATTGATCTTTCTAAGAATCTTATTCATCTAAATCAAACATTACTGAAGCACTCCTTAAAACAATTAGCCTTTCTCGTGTAGCTCTCGGTTATCGTTTTTTATGAGGCTCATTAATTATTTCTGCATTCTAAATTGCAACCCTAATAACATCCATCATAGAAGCTGGATTTTCATTGAATGAAGGTAAAATCTTATGTGAAACTTTATTGAAAAAAGATAATTATTTGATTGTTTTCTTTTAAACAAATTTTTTAATTTGATCTATATCCCATTTTAAATGAATCTTTTCTTCCAAAGTAAAGTTAAAATTGTTTTCATTTTACTAATATACTTTTTCCTTTAATTGAAAATCTGGATGTAAAGTGAATACTTCGAGCATGTTATTATTTCGAAAGTTTGATGTACATTTAAGTAATAAATCCTATCTATTTTTTGGGTTTAATAGTATGGTAATAATATCATCAAACAATTTGGAAGCATTAAAATATGTCCATACTTATTCATATAATTTTTTTTAATGTTCTGTTATGTAATGTCCCAACAAATTAATTTATAAAAAGAGATTAATGAGAAATGTAGATGATTGCTCATAATTGATATAATGCAAAAATGCATAGGGAATATTATAATGTAGACAGAAATAAATAGAAATATCTTATTCTTTTTCTAAATAAAATATCAGTAATTGAGTTAAATGATTGAAGTTACAATTCTTTAAGTTATCTTCGTTAAGACATTCGGACAAATAGGAAACTAGAAATTAATAAAATAGCAATACAAGCGATTTGTAAATACGAAGGGTTTACTTTTGCAATAATTTAGTGATTTTCCTCATCTGTTAAACTCTATAATGACCTTATTGATCTAATGTGATAGATGTGAGCAGGGGCTTATAAGGAATAACAATTTTTTAGATTTGGAATATCTTTTAAACTGATTTTCTAATCAAATTCAATTTTCATCCACTATGATAGACTAATATTATACACAATTCGCAGGATCGTATTTTAAAGGGCAATAGATGAATGAGAGCATAGCCTCAATGTTTTCCTTTAATTTAAACATGTTTTATGAATTAATAACACTGCTGCCTATCCTTTTGGATATTACAGGAATTGGATAATTCATTTTGCTGAGCCACCTCTATAACTCAACTACTATCTGATTTTCCTTTCTAATAGAATTGGATTTGGTTGGACTATCACATTCAGTCGGTTCCTCATAGAATTAGATTTCCACATTTCTTGGAGTTCTCATTGCAATTATTTCCTCTACTTCATGAAAAATTAATGGATTTATATTGTGTATCAACGGCCATTTATGCACTATTTGCTGGAGACTTGTGTAGAGTTCGATAGTAACTTGTTTATCATGAATATTTCCTAAAATAGTTTTATAAGCCTAAGCTATTTATTCTGCAACTGACTAACCTTCCTAAGAATCATTTTTAGGAATTTGTTTGATAAAAAACTGTAGCTATGTTATGCACTCTTTATATATGTTTGGAAGATGACTTTTGATTACATCTGACAAGATATAAGTGTCCTGTGAAAACACCAATGTACAGGCATTTAAGAACTATATCTAAAATTATGTGATTGGAGCAAATCTCTCAATTATTAACTCCAAGAGCATTTTGATATTTTAACCAAACATTGATTAGAGCATCAACATATAAAAAAAGAGATTCTCCTATTTGAACAATAAATGCCACATTGATTAAAAAGGTAGTAATTATGCAATCTGTTTGCAGGCTTTCGACATAAATGAATATCGAATTTATTCTATATTTGTGTTAACCTAATATCTAATAAATAAGTACAGCTTCTTTAAGATAATCTGCACATTTTAATTGCATTGAACAATAAAGTCTATTGTTATTATAATTTATTTATAATCTTAAAATATGCAATAAGTATAAAGAAGTCATAAATTGTCAAGAGAATAGGAGTGTTTAAAAAATTAGAGTTTTAACTGAAGATAAAAAGAAGAAAGAAATTTTGAAATAAAAACTGTTTATGTGGGGTTCAATTAATTTATTTAAATGAGGCAATAAATAACTAATTATTTACTTATTTTTATGATTCTTATATTAAAATAGTAAAATCTCATAAATTATGAGAGTAAATAAAAGATCGAAGCAACTTAAATATTTATAATAAAATCAGAATTTTCATAAATTCATTTGTTTTTTTACTAAATCATATAGAATTTATTTACTGTCAGAGCAATTAATAGATAAGACCGATAATTCTGCTTTTGAATATTTAAATTAATGTATGGCAAACCTTAATAATTTATAATTTCAATCAAACATATCAAGATCTGTTATAATTCTAACAGTAGAGTTTATATGATTGATTTAAAATAATTTTTAAATTAATATCTAAAGTAGATTAAGAATTTTATAACATTAGATTTTCAAAGCCAATCTGAGAAAATGTATTGTTTAAAGATATTTTGAAAATTCTGTTCATTTTTAGAAGCCACAAGGTCTAAAATCAGAATTTATACTTTAGTTCATATTTGACACTGAAATTGAGTATTTATTAATAAACAAAAAATAAATCAAATAAAATTAAGAAATTAGTACTAACTAATATAGTTATAGAATATAAATGATTTTTCATATTAATAAAATAACACAGAATTAACTTTCAATATAACCCTTTAGTTTTATCCGTGAAATTATTTGATGTTACTAATTCATTTTTCTTGACAAGAGCAGTTTTTAATATAGCTATTATAACAATATAAAGAGTACGTTGACTGGTAATGTGTTTATATTTAAAGGTTTTAAAGGTATTGAATTTTTTAGTTGCTTCCTCTGCATCCATTTTCCATTTTTCATTTAATTTAAGTGATGAAGTAATTTATAGTTAATTGTTAAAAGTGAGTTAATATAATTAATCTAAGAATTCTTCTCTTTCTATATATCTTCTTAATAATGTTCTAATGTTTTAAAATTTAAATACATTTTATCTGTGTGAGTGAATTATGTAAAATTTATATCTCCTGAATTATGATTTAGATCCAAATATCTATGATTCAGAACCTGTTTTTGTTAGCACTAACGAGAGTGAACTTCTTTTTTTGTTTCAGCAATGCATTCTAATAATATTTATTCCATTTCTCCTCTTTAACAATTTTATTTTGAAAGTTCTGCTTTCAATTGCTAAGTCTATTATTTTTCTTTTTACAATTACAATTTCAAATCAGAGATAATATCTTTTTTGGAGATTTCTTCAATCTAATATAATGCAATTATTACCTATTCCATATCTGGATTCTGTCTACTTTACTATTAAGAAGACAATTCTCTTTTGTAAAAATCATTTAATGAAGAGCCTTAATCTTAAATTTTGTTTGAAAATTAAGTCTTCTAAGTTTATTTGATTGATGAAAACCCTCGTTTAGATCCCTCACCAATTTCATCTTTAGTTGAACTCACTTGAGTGCCATCTTAGGTCATTGGCCTCATGTCCAGCATTTTCTTAGCTTTGTTTCTTTAACCAACATTTCCACCTGAACCCAGTCTTGTAATTGCCTTTTGTTCTTCGCTCTTTTATTTATATAAATACAATAATTCATATTTCAAAGCCTTATTCTCTTTTTTTGAATCTAATTGATATTAATAGCTAATACCAATAACAAAGCCTTCATAATATTGCTTTTCTTCTAAGGTAATCTTTAATTTAAATTTGAGTTCTTCGATAGTTCTCAATTATTCCTAACACAATTTATCTAATCTTAAGGCTTCTTATTTAAAATAATCTCTTTCTTCCTCTAGAATTCTCTTTTTCTCATCTGCCTTCTACCTCAATGCCTCTTCATCAATTTTTCTCTTCATGTTCTTCAATTCTTTTTGAACTTCTGTCATTTATTCTCTATATGCAATCATAAAGTCATCTTCTTAGGATTTTATAATTTTATCAATCTTCCCTTATAAATTCTTCTTATTCAATCATTTATTTACATCAAGAATATCTTATAATTTATTATAATCTCGATCTATTTCCTTCCCGTATTTTATGTTGTCTTCCAAAAATACCTTTTTCTTCTAAGTCATAAATTGGGTTTAAGTCAACAAGAGGTTATCAAATCCTTCAATTGCAGACTTTGTTAATACTAAAATCAAAAGTAAGTTTTACAATTTTGGGGTTCCATTAAATACTAAATGTAATAATTATTAATTATTTCAATCAAATTTCAGAAGCAATATGCAAACTGTAAAAGAAACAGTTTAAGCTATATGTAACATCTTGTAAGCATTTGGGATCAATAACATCGATCCAAATGTTTTTAGATAAGCAAAACATAATCTTTCCGAAGCAGTAACATTATACTAATCTTATTGATAGATTAAACCGATCTCAAGCATAATGCATAATTTACTCATATTAGATTTATTTGATTTTGAATATAAATTAAATGAGATTACCAATACCCATGCAGATCCAGATGGCCTGGAAATTATCTTGCTTGCTTTAAGAAATTCCCCTTTTATCATATATAAAAATGGAAAGCCAGGGATGGATTATTCATCAAGTAGAGATTTGCTCCTAGTTGTTGGATAATTATTGGCAGAATCAGATATTTTTGACAAATACAAAAAGCTAATCGAAAAAAAAGTGGCTAATTTAAAAATAAAATTAGTAAATAAGCCTAAAGAACAAGATAATGAGATTCCAGCACTCAAATTTGTAAGTGAAGGTAGTTAAGTCAAGGATTTTGAAAATCTAAATAGAATAATTAGACATTAATTCAAACAACTCTCTTGTCTATTTAAAAGGAAAGAAGCCCAATAAAACCAGGTATAATGAATATAAGATAACAACAGATTGATAAAATAGTATAATAAATGAATTTAAAGGATTTTACAGTGGATCAATTGCTTAGTCTATCGGATCCAGATTAATTAAATGAAATTACAGCAAATTTAAAAGAGATTATCTAATTTTTAGAATTTGAAACTTCAATGCATAGACATTAAGAAATATTTTGGGCATGGTTGGTAAGAAGTGATGTTATTTAGGAAAGCACAGTCGATGAAGACAAAAAGGATGTCAGAGATCATGCAGACTATGGATTTCCAGATGAAACTATAATTTTTAGTCCAGGGTAATAGATGATTAAATTAATTGAACAGTAAGTATTGTTGAATTAATATTAGCACTTAAACGAAGCTTCAATAATTAAGTGATTAATTTGAACTATTTGAATCTATTTCCTCTTAATTTGAAGATGTTTGGGAGAAAGTCTCTTAATTATTGAAGGAAGACCCAGGTTCAGAATAAAAACTATAATAATTACAATTACAAATTCATAAAATTGTGGCTTAGAACAACATCAAATTAATGTCATTGAAAACATTCAAAGAATAAGTGTTCTCTGAAAAAGATCTGCTATATTGTTAGGCTAACGATTTCATTAAATATGCTATCAAACACAACTTTGCTTAAAATTCAAATCATAATGAAAGTAATGGATTTGAATAGAAAATAACCTACCAATAAGAACACTTTGCATAAAGGATTGAGCAATTGCATTAGTATATAGAAGATGAAGCAGGAAGAATCAAGGTTCATCTTAAAGAACTAGTATTTTATCCATTAAAATGAATACAATATTATTGATCATTATGCATATCATTTTTACTCAAAAATTAGCATGTATGGTGTTGGAGTACCATATGTGTCGTATTGTCTCTTCTCTAATTGGGCCTCTTCAACAATTGAATCATCAAATCTAAACCATTTTATTGAATTATCTTCCGCATATTTGCAAGTCCTAAATAATATTCTAACATAATTATTAGTACGCATAATAATGGCCATTATTGCAAGTTCCAGAATGATGAATTATAGTTTACAAATCATATGAACAAGATCTAATGTTTGGAGTACATTACTCAATCAAAGACAGATTTTCGAGAGGGAAGATAATGTTAGTATTTATTCTCTAGGCAGAATTCAAATAGTTGAATCGCTTTAATTGGATAATTAAAATTTTCGGAAGTCTTGCAATTTTTTGTCTGGAATTATTTTATTAATTACATTAATTAGTGCTAATCTTTTTAACACTTTTGACATTTATAATTTGTAATGATTTGAGGTTTAAATTAAAATTTGATTAGTTCATTCAGAAGACAACTTTCTTTTTAAAATGTACATATACCTAAATAATATTCTAAGCTTAATGGCAACACATTGAATTCCTCATAATGGATTTGCTCAAATTAACAATTTTTGCATATGATTTTATTACTAAATAAACCAACAAACAAGTTTGTAATAATATTATTTTCCAATTATCTTTTTAATCTCCATTCTTTTTCAATTTTTGATTCCAAATCTCTATTATTCCCAAGAAAAATATCTTCAAAAAAGTTCTTTATATCATCAAAGAAATTATGTTCATTTTGCTAGTTCTTAGATTCAGATCCTAAGGTTTAAAATAAACACAATAAAAATTCATGTGCATCTTCTTATCTGCCAAACTAAAATTGATTATGTTTCTTCACTACAATTAATATGGAAATCATATACAAATAGCGTGATAAAATTGACTAGGATTGATTGAATATTGCGTTTTGGAAAATTTTAACTCCTAAAAAAGGGATTACAAATGAAAAGTAATTGAATCAGTTTGTAGTTATTTGACTGGTAAATCTAGGATGGCTTTTCTAAACTACTTGATGCCATATAACATTTATATAATGGTATTCCTATGTTTATTTAAAATAGTTACATAAAACAATTGTTTCCGATGTTGTTCAATCCCTTTGGTATTTAAACTACATTAAATGGTTGTTATTGGGTTTAATCATATTTCTAAGGTGTTTACAATTATTTTATAGAAAAATTATTATATTAAGAAAAGGATTATGGTTGTTGAATTTTATAATCATCGAATATAGGTAACCTTGATTTGCTTTGGAAATTGTTTTTTTATACTATCTAAGAGTTTCCAAATGGGGTTTGTTGTATTTGAGAATTATATTTTGATCCATATGAAAATTAATTTTTCATTAATTATATTTAATTTTTAGAAAAGTTAGCTTGAAAAAGGGAAATCATGTAAAGATTTAACAAGTACTTAAGAAGTCTTCGAGAGGAAATAGTGGAGGAGAGATTGTCGTAAAAATAATACAGGTTGGTGAAATTTCAAAAATTAATAGGAATAATAATTTTTTCAACTTTTGGTATAACAAGTGTAAGAATATGATTATTAAGACTTAAGTTAGCATTTTATAATTTGGGTGGTAAGATAGAGAAATAAAAATAAGACAGTTTTGATGATAGTAATAATGAGGATGTCCTTCAAGAAGCCAAACTTTTGCTTAATTAAAAATTACAATAATCCAGCATTAAAAAATGACATCTTTTTTTAATATTATAGTATGATTATCCAAAATTTCATTTCATATTTATTATATATCTTATTTTAAAATAATCTTGCCCACTTACTCAGTAATAATGTAATCTAAATAATCAGAAACTAGATAGAGCTGGTCCTATCAAGTAAGACTTTTCCATAAATACCTCTAGGAAGACAAACTTTTATTAGAACTTATTAAACTTTATGGTTGTACATCTTGGAATCACATTGCACTTGAACTTCAATCTCAAGGGAAAAATCCCCTAAAAGTCCGATCTCCTGCAGCTTGTAGGGAACGATACTAAAACATTCTTAACCCCAATTTGAATAAAAGTAATTGGACATTAGAGGAAGAAACAAATTTATTTAACCTTTAACAATCTTTTGGAAATTGTTGGGCTAGAATTGCTTCTCAAATGCCTGGCCGTTCTGATTTATTATGTAAGAACTATTTTTATGCTACTCTAAGAAAAGTCTTACGTCGACTCAGTAAGGCAGTCGGGCTGGATTAATGTAATTGTATAGTAATTCTTCTTTAGCATCAGATGTATTAAAATAGGTCAAGCCCAGTGTCTTAGGAATTATTTACAGCAAGGAAGACTCTTTCAAAATTTTCAACATTGAAGACAAGGTGAAAAAAGAATTTCAATAACTTATCAAACAATATAGGTTCACAGAAAAAGCAGAACTTCGATAGCTTTAAGAAAATGACTTGAACTATATAAAGTCTATGTTGAATCAATTATTTGTAATCAAGTAAAGAATATTCAAATAATGATTAGTAATAATTACGTAACCTAAAAGGAGAGGAATTTTAGAAGAAAGAATTCAAAGCAAGAAAACTGTTCTGTTGAAAACAACAGCAAATCAACCATTCCAAATGGCTCAAATGTTCAAAATTAAAAAAATTCTAAACTTGAATCTAAACTTTTAAACGCAACAAACTTCAAACTAGATTCTCATGAAGAATATAATCAACCTAAAAATAGTGACTAATAAGATAATCAATCTATATAAGTTTATGAAAATCTAAATCAACCTCATTCTGATTTCATTTTGATGAATTAATCATAAGTAAAAAAATTATTTAGATATTAGGGATCCTTTTATGCTCCATAACCTGTTTTTACATTCTGCATCTAATAAAACTTTATAAGCTGGCCAATCTAATCGGTTTAACCATATTATACCCCTTAATACCTGACTTATCCTTAATCTCATCCTTTAATGAGATATGAGTTCCTATAGATGATGTGAATTATATCTTAAACAAGAAGAACATTATAAAACAAAACATTTTACACTGGTTTATCTTCTTCCTCAACTTCTCATCTTCGTTTATGCAGAAGGTTTTTTAAGACTATTTTAAATTAACATATTATTAGAAAAAACGCTATTTAATATATATTTTATTTGAAAATTAATTATTTTCTATTAATAATTTTACTATTTTATATTTATAAGTACAACTGTTTTAAATTGATAATCTTTGAAAAGTATACATAAATAAGCAAAACTTGATTCAAGATTTAAAAATGAAGAATCGAATATATTATAATTATTTTTTTAACATTTATCCAGATTTTTGAATTAGCTTTAAAGACTTCTGGTGAAGGCTTGCTTTGATACTGTTAGAAGCTCATTTAGAATCCTAAATTTCTTAATATTCTATCATGTTCAAATATGTTTCTATAAATAGAATAATCATAATAAAATACGTCCAAGTATATTTTGGATCAAGAATCTAATCAGGAGCTCCAGTAACCTTCCTTGGAATCTTTATTTGAACAATTCAAAATTGTCAAATTCTCCAATATGAATAGCATCATTAATAAGTCTTGTATTTTTGAGAGCAATTCTTTTTCCTAAATTTTCCATTTGACCAGCCAGTATTGAATAACCAACATTTGGTTCCATGCTCTTTCATTTTAATAGCTAAAATAGTCGCTTAAACAGTTGGATGGAATGGTAAGAAAGCATTTTCAAACAAGCTAAAAATGTAGCGACTGGTACTTTGACACCCTTTTCAGTACTTTCAAAATTGAAATATTATAAAATGCTTAATACCTTTTTTGTATCCAGAATTCAAATGATACATGTCTTGTTCAGGATTCAATATAGAGACAGGCGATAGAATACCATAAGCATCACATATAATGAAGAAGATATTTTTCAGATGATTTCCAACAGCAGGATTTTTGGCTAAAAGGAATAAAATCTAATGGGAATTGACTCTTGTATTTTCAGTGATAGAAATAAACTATGATCTTTTAATGAGCTTTCACTCTCCTTATAATTTTGAAAATATCGATTGCAATCTAATTACTCAAAATCAAAATAATTTCTGCTTCTTTAGATTTCTGACATATTTTTTATCATCCTTAATTAGTTGCAAAATTCATTTATATGATAATTATTAATATAGATTAATGTATTAACAACAAAACATATATTTAAAATAATATTCATACGGATGCTGAGATATAATATAATATTCCAGTACTATTTTTTTGTCTTATCAATATAAACTATTTAGGATTACAAATTAATATGAAATTTAGTTAATCTGGATATTTAGTTTAGATAATAAATAATATTTTTCTTGAAATATTAATATTACTTTATTAGTCAAAGCCAACAACTAATTTTAAATTAAATTTGATAATTTTAATACTATAAATATTTTAATTAACATACTATAATTATTTATTAAAAGTTTAAGTCTTAATAAAATCAAAAAATATATCTATAGCTAATAAAAATTTGATTAAAAAACCATTCAAGAGAAGTAATCCTCAATTCAATTCTATTAATTTACTTAATAAACTAAAATACAAATTTTAAATTTCAATTCTTTTCAACAAGTTCATATTTTTTTATTAAAAGATAATAAACTGGAGCAACAGAATTATCTTCATGACATATTACTTCAGATTCATTTCTACGAGAATTAAATGAACATTTTACATTTGAATTCTTTTTTTATAAAGGGGACAATCAAGAACAAAACTTTCAAACTCACCTCCTTCTCCACATGGATGAAACCCAAATTTTTTATTCTATATATGATATAATTAAAATTGTACTATTTCTTTGAAATAATCGTATAATTCATGAATGGTTTTTCCTAAATGTTTTGGAGTCAATCCCATGGCTGCAATTTTAATGAGGATTATATTCATATTATTTTGAATCATTTGATCTAGCAAAGAAAACTAATCTTGATTCCACAAGTAAGCAAGGGATGTTAACCCTAACCTATTGCAACTACAATTGGAGAGTAGATTTACCAATCTTCAACTCTTAATTTCTGATAGGTGGAAGCAATAGCTCCAGAACTGACTCCCTTGATATCAGGGTATTAAAGTAAGGCTTCTTTTAAAATGATATAGAGATCTTCCACTTCATCTCCAATTCGCTCTTCATCTTTGCTTTGATAATCTAAGTTAGTAATTTTGGGTATTCCTGATATTTCTCTTGTCATTAGTGGTTTGTCCATTGCTTAAGCAATAGCTTGGATTACATTAGTGCCAACACTCTGATACATGAAGCTATCAGATTCAATTCCGATTTCTAATTAGAATGAAATGTAAATGTACGTTTGGGATATAGATTTACTAGGAGGACAAGTTCGTGACCTTCTTGGACGCATCTAATGATATTATAAACAGAATCTTTGCCTCCTGAGATGAGAGCTAAAAATTTCATATAATATATTTAAAAATGATGGGGAGAGAGTGAAGATTGAAATACTGTTAAATGTAGAACAATTGTCAATAATTGTATATGTTAATGAATCAATTTCTCTTGCTGATGAATTGAGCGGTGGTTGATAATTTCTCGCTGATGTGTTCTTAGAGTCTGTCAACGATTTCGTTTTATGCAGCTCTAGATTATAGTGTCTATGATACCTTTCAGCAGTTTGAGTTTCATAGATTTCTGATTAGACTGCATACCAAGCTTATTATCCAGCAAGTCTTTCTTCACTGTTTTCTAATTCTAAGGTGTGGAATTCGATCCATGATTGAGCATCTTCAATGGTGTCCTTTTATTCTTAGATTTAGACTTCCAATTAGGCCTTTCTTTCGACTAATCTGGTGTGTTCGTTACTCAAATGAACGCTGAATTCAGCCCAGTGAGCAGCTTATCTATCTTCAACGTCCTTAATTATTGGATTGAATGAATACAGTTTTAGCAGCCTTTTCTGAGACCAATTATTATCTGATTTCGCTCAAGAGTTAAGCAATCTTGGTTAAAGCCTTTTAGTTGACTCCGTGAGTGGCTAATTCTGTAAGAGCAGCAACGACTGGCTAAAGGAAAGATATAAGAGAAGCTAAATACTTGTAAGAGTTGGGAGTGGGAGGTGTTGTCTGTGAGTCTCTTGTGAATTGTTTCGTATTTTGATTTGACTTAGACGAATGAGGCACCTAAACTCAAGTGTTGAATTAATTTGGCAGCTTCATCAATGGCATCAATAACGTCATCAATAGCGGCGACCTTAGCAACAAAGGTTTCGTGTTATTAGTTTCTTGTGGCTTCTTCTCTGGCATATGTTTATTCATTTGTTGCGATGTCTTGAATTGTGACTCTGATGTCTTCTTCAGAAACAGCCAAAGCTTCAATTGTGTCGTCTCTCAATTAAGTGTTGGATGAGATTTGATTTTAGTGATACAAGATTTCCTTTTCCAAATCTTCGACAATCTAAGATATTCTTAATACATATTCTTACTCTGTTGTTGGTTGTTGTGTCAAGTTCAAAAGTGTGGTCGTGGTCATTTTGATCTTATTACAATCCAGCAGCGACACCGTTCAATAACATATTAACTTCGTTGGCTGGTGTTTAGGCTTACAAGTGGGCTTTGATGGCTGACAATACAACATTTCCAAATGGATTAGCATCAATTTAAGCCAAAGTTGTATGGGTATCAACAAATTTGGAAGCTGCAAGAGCAACAACTAATGTCAAGATGGCTAGTTTTTGCATATATTTTAATTAATGTTTTAAAAACGGATCGATCAAATGCTTATAATGTACATTTAATTATTATTAATTACGATCTAAATATATAAATATCTATCACACACTATTCCTACTTCACTCAACATTTATATATTTGTCTCCTTTCTCTTCCCTCCATTTTTCATTCCCGCCTTCTCAAAATATCACTATTACATATCCACAATCTCATACAAATCCTCTAATCTTATCACAATTTAAATTATCACATCCAATTCTCATCCTGCTTTACAATCCCATTCAATATATCAAATTCTTTTTCAATAATTATTTTAATCACTTTTTAATCCATTTTAAGAATTCCAATTCTATAAAATTTATTAAATCCAAATTAAATTAATATCACCTTGGTCCTTAATTTCTCCTTACCTCTGGGGTATTAAAATAACAGATATAAAATAATCTAAGAAACTTAGTAAATATATTCATTTTTATTCATAATTTCAATGATAGCTGAATCACTAGACTATTAAAAATATACACTTGCATTCAGTACTCATTAAGTATGAAAGAGAAGCCATTAATAATAAATAATATCTTTGTAAATATTCAAAAATATTTTTTTAATTTTTATTATTGCATGTCAGCTCCATTCTACACCGTCAAAGTAATATCACTCATTAAACGAAGGACGTACCTGCCTAAGATTTCATTCATGCATATGCTGAGTATTTGAAGAAAAACAATAAAATTAAAATTCCAGAATGGGCATCCATTGTTAAAACTGGACTTGGAAAAGAAATTTCACCAATTGATTAGGATTGGATGTATGTTAGAGCTGCTGCACTTGCTCGTAAAATATATGTGAGAGGTCATTGGGTATTCAATTTATATTACATTTAAGGGTGTTGGAAATCTGACTCATATGTTCGGATCAGTCAACGATAATGGTAAGCACGAATCCGGATCAGGAAAAGTCATTAGATATCTATTCTAATAATTAGAATAAATCAAAGTCTTGAAGAAAGACAACAAATCTCTCTTAAAGAAGGGATCAAGAATTGTTACCAAGGAAGGATAATAAGATTTAAACAGAATTGCAACTTAAGTTGCCTTGGCTGCCAGAAAATGATTTATTAAACATCAAGAACATTAAAACCTGTCGATATTATTGTAACCACCTCCAAATCTCATATTATATCTCTACAAATCACAAAATAATTTCTATCTAAACTATTATTATTGGGATGAGTCATCATATTTCAAAAATCATTTGTAATCACTACTTCTTTATTTTCTTATCAATTTAAGGTTAATTATTTATTCTATGCTAGAATTTAGTTTATCTCCAATTATGAGAAATTGAAACAAACATACTTCAATTTTAAATAATATTATTATTGATTCTTATTCTTTGACTTATTTTTTTTGGAATTATGTGCTCAATAAATTCAATTTTATTTTATAAAGAATTCTGAATAATATAATTATGCAATTTAATTATTATTTATATCATCACTAATTCTCATATTCTACTTGTTTTCATAATCCTACTCAATGATGACTATAATGCATTTAATTCGCTTTGATGTCTATAATAAATCTGATACTATTACCCTAATTAATATGTGCCTATCTATGAAATTGGAATCTGATTCAATTTTGAGGAAAGTGATGAAATGTCACTTTATCTACCATACTTTTAGAAGTTGGTTGGAGTTCTTGCTGAAAACAAGTCTGATTTAGAACTCTTATGTGAGTAGGGTTAATAACTTTATTGAATGAGTTGATTGTTCAATTTTGCAATCGAGTTATTTTATAATTGCAATTGAATGTCTAATTTAGAGTTCCAATCTTGAAATTGATTCAACTTGACCTTAGCTCTCTCTGGAGAATCTCTAAATGTTCTTGCTGATCTATGAGGAGATGGTGTTTTATCATTCGAAAATACTACATGGGTTGGTGCAAGAGGACTACAATTTATGCATATTCTTACTGATATTATCCTACTACACAACCTTCTAGGCCTTTATAAATTTTTGGAGAGTCTCTAAACAATCTTAATCTCACTGGAGATAAGTTTTTGGATTCTTAGTTTCTTGATTTAAAACTTGAATCTCCTAATTTACTTATTGCAGTTGAAAGTAAATGAGCTTAATTGCCTTTTGTCTTTATGGCTGAGTTGCTATCAGCACTGTAGATGCTTGAATTTAACATAATTTTTATTTATTGCTTAATAAATTTTAAATACAGATCTTATATATTAAATAATAATGCGCAAAATAATTGCAAACTTTTCTCTATTTATATTTTATAATCATTATTCTTTAATAATAATACCATAATGCTGAATTTCTTTGATAAATTCTATTAAAGGTGTTTTAAAAATAATATTGAGTTTGTTTGTCAAATGCAACACATTTTTTAATGAATTTTCAAATCCATATTTTATTGAGTATGATTTCAGAGAAATTGATTAGTCATCTATAGGGGTTGATGAAATGTAGAAAGAAACAATAAAAATAAAATTAAAGATGATGTAGTTTTAACTTGGTGGATATTTTTAAATTGAATATTTTATAATCTAATCATTTTCTACCAAGGGATGTTGATGAGGCTAAGGCTCTAACTTGATCCTTGAATAATTAGATGACAACATCGATGATGGCGTTTTCCTCTAGAATAGATTAGATGAGGATAGATACCTTATCTTCTTACTGTTTCTGAAGCATAGAATTCTCTTTTTTCTTCCAAATCGGCGGTGGCACCAGCAACTGCATTCAAGGAGTCTTTCCATAATTTGAGTGCTTTGGCTTATTAAGCAAGAACTGCTGGGAGTATGCTAATCGAATTAATTGATGAATGCATACAGTTTCTAATTTTTCAACAAGACCTGTTCTTCTTTCGTGTTCAGAGTTCAACCAAGCAACTTCAGCATTGGTATCTGAAACGTATTTGGCAAGAGCGAAAGCAGCATGGATTTCTTATTCTTAGAGTGTAGCAAGGGTTGCCTCTAATTCAGCTTGTAAGTCTGCTAAGATGGAAAGGACTTGTTCTCCGGTTGTGCCATCTCTCTTGACTTCAGCAAGGGATTAGAATTTTTGCATGGCATCTTATTAGAAGAGGTGACTGTATGCTGACAATTTGTCGGCGATGGTTTCAGCCTTTTGAACTAATTCAACTCCAGCATTGTTTGTGAGCCATCCAGCGACGTCTTGTGATAAGAGTTAGACGACTGCAATTGCATCAGCGTGATCAGCCAATGATTTGACAAAGAGTCCATTGGCCCAACATCTTTAGTCTTAAAGTTAAGCATTTCTTCTTTCGATTTCAGCAAGTCTTGCTTCGGCCCATGCCAACCATGAATATCCATCCTAAATTTTAAGGGGAAATAGCATACTCTGACTTGGGCTTCAACATCAGTACGAACGGCACCTAATCTTTCCCATTGTTATTTGTTGAGGGAGGCAACATTTGTCAAGTCACCAATGACCTAAGAAAAGATTTCTATTGTTTAATTTATATCATACCTTCATCAGTGTTATTCTTTTTGTCGGCAGCAGCTTAGACATTAACATTTTCTGTCTTCAAATCTCTCAAGAGGTTGTAAACTGATTCAACAGCATCATTTCCTCTAGTACCAGTTTGGAGGAGCACAGCAAATTTGTTTGTGTCAATAGCGAAGACGGCAGCCACTAAGCAAAGGGCAACAAGAGTTCTCATTATTAATTTATTAATGCCAAAAACGGAATCAAAATTCCTCGTTTTAAAATTGCAAATATCACTAATTATTATTTAATTAACACACATTTATGCACACTCATCATTCAAAACATACATAAATTTTACACTTACATCTCAAACTAAAAACGTATTCAATCAATTAATCTGTTAAAATATTTATATGAAAACTTAATTATAAAGAGGTTCATATGGAGAATTATCATCCATTCGTTCTTACCCCACTGAGAAATTGAATACTCAGTCTGATAGCGAATTGATTGAAGTTGACATGGAGAAACTAAATTTCCATTCATATTACTTAGCCTCTGATCCAATTCAATTATAATCAATCCAAGTGGAAGGAGAGCTTTATATTAAAGATTTCATGAAAAAGTTAATTGCCATAGTCTCAAAAAAAATCACTGAAAATGAGCAAATCAAAATGCTACCAATCATAGGCTATTAATCTTCGATAGATAGAATGTCACATCCGATTCAATAATACTTTAGACAACATGAAGATCCTACCTTTGATTATTTGACTGGTGGATTAGAAGAAGATGAAGAACCTGTATTCAAACTTTCTAATTGATAGGTTAGGTTCCAACAGGAATAATGGTTGGTATAAAAAATAAATTCACTACCTGCCAAGTTATTGGAAGTAGAATAACAAAGCACAAATTCCAATCGTCAATCTTTAACTGCTTAAACCTTTATGAGATCAAGAGTCTTAATTTAAGTATTTGAAACTTATTTCTAAATTTTAGGATTAAGCTTAATTGAATAATTAAAAAAATGTAAAAGATAAAGAAAAATTACCTGGAATTGTTGATCTAAATGATCCACTAGATATAAGTGCAACTGAAGAACTATTAAGAGCATAAAAAGAAAGAGATTATAAGGTTAAATAAGACTTAAAAGAACAAGAAAGAAAGAGAAGGCAAAAAGAATTGGAAGAATAACAGTTAAAATATGATCTCATATCTAAAGATAAAAAATCCAAATTGTACACTTACGATTATGATGGAAAATTGATTTCAGTAGTAACATTGAAAGGCCATAAATTTCCACCTACAGCTGCAACATTAGGGTATTTAAATTAAAAATTGAGAGATCCAAGTTCGAAGATGGCCAAACTAAATTAAGCATGTTCAATAAAAGGAAAACAGTTTTTTAGAATTCAGGTTCCCAAATCAAAAAAAAACAAGAGGACGAGAAAGACAAAGATACCAAAGAACAAATTAAATTTTAATCTCTAGCTCCCCTTGTTAATGAAAATATGCATTTACAATAAGGAGTTCTTATGATTCAAGAAGGTAGAGTTAGAGAAGGGCCTAAGGATTAACCAATCAGTCTAGAAAAAATGAGTGATCCTGCTTTAAGAATGGTCAGAAATGAATATTTGTCTCTGACTTAATAAATTAATGCTTCTCATAATTAATCATCTGCATAATTGGTCAAAGCTGAAGATGCTTAAATTAAAGATTTCACAAATGATCATGATTAAAAATAAATTCTCAATAGAATCCGTCGATTAAGCTAGCCAAGTATAACAAGTGATGGGAATATAAAGTAAAGATAATAAAACTATTCCATAGGATTAACTCGATGCAAATTTACGAATAAGTGGCTTAAGTTATCTTCGATGATAAAGAATAATATCCTATTTCAACTGCTAAACTAAATAATAATAATACAAAAGATGTGCGAATGATGAGATCCCCAACAGATCAATATAACATTTCGCTCTATAAGAATACCGCCTGGGGCAAAGAAGTTCCATCCACTTAGAGTAATACTACAAAACTGAAAGGCAACAAAGCTAGTGCTAAGTAAAGCTTTCATTATGTACAATAGAGATATCTTATCTACTGTTGGGGTAGTCGTTAAAAGAACTAGGGAAAGAAGAGGTAATTCAGAAACTACACATCTACCAAAAATGAAGAATATTTCTCAATTTTGATATTTTGTAATTTTAATTCTATCTCCAATTAATCAAATTTTGAGTAAGAAGAATTGTAAATTAATATAATTTTTTAAATTAATCAGCATTTATTTCTTTTTTAATACCATTTAGGAATTAATTTATTTGCTAGGGATTGATTATTTGATAGCTCCTCCTTTGTGAAATCAAATAAATCAGGAATTTGTATTTTTGATTGATACATCCTAAAGGTAGTTTCATCCCTAAGATCATCAAAATATGAATGAGTTAGTGCTTGAAGCGCAGTCAATCTAGTTCTTGGACAGTAAGTAAGTATTTTACTAATTAAATCAATAGCTGAAGGATCAACAACAGTTTAAAATACTTTTCTCCATTCCTTTTTTCTTATTTAAACTATTTTGTATTGTTTGATATCATATAATTCGTTCATTGACATCACCTCCTCTTTGCTTGGAGACCCAAGTATTTTGATAATCTCTACCAATTAATCTACCGCTGATGCCCCCAAAAATAGTGGCAGCCCATTAAACATTTCTCCAATGATACAACCTACTGACCACATATCTACTTAAGTAGTATAGTTCGTAGCTCCAAATAATAACTCAGGTGCTCTGTAGCACCTTGAACAAATGTAGGCTATATTCGGCTCTAATGGAGATAATTTTTTGGCACTTCCAAAATCGCAGATTTTCAGTACATTTGTATCTGGATTAACCAAAACATTATGTGGTTTAATATCTCTATGACAAATTCCTTTGGTATGAACAAAGGCTATGCCACGTAATAACTAATAAGAGTATAATTTGGCCTATATTTCTGGTAACAACTATTGTTATTTTAAAAATTATGCGTTAAATGAATGTAGGGTTTCAGGTTGATAATCCATAATGACATTCAAGTATTGTTCATCAGGTGAATCTCCATAGGTAAAATATGCATGTTTAGTTTCAACAATATTTGGATGATCCAATTCTTATAGAATTTGTATTTCCCTATTTTTATATCTCTTATCCTATATAACTTTCTTTACGGCTACTATTTCTCCAGTTTCATTCACTTTTGCTTTGTAAACAATTCCAAATGATCCTTGTCCAATCACTTTTAAGCTAGTGAATGTAAATTACGAATAATCAATAGGTTAATTGGCTTATGGTGGAGCTGGGGATTTGCTTTTTGTTCTTTAATTTTTTAATGGAGTTTTTTGTTTCTCTTATAAATTTTTGAATTTTAATATTGCTTGTTAAAGATCAATGTCATCTATATCAGCTGCTTCAGTTTACACTCTTCTATTGGCATCTGTTGGCTGAGTATATTTGTTAATAGGCTTTTTAGCATAGCGAGCCATCCAACTGATTAAATTATCAAATTTTTTATAAATTAAGTTTATCTAAAATTTCCTTAAATATTCATATGAGTACTAATGAATAGGAATTGCAAAATAAAGTCGAAAAATTTGTTGATAATGTAAATATAATATTTAGACTTAGTACATGAAAAAGGCAAAGTCATTTCATAGGTAGAGATCATCTATTTCAATTAATGAAGAATAGAGAGATTTAACATAAGAGATTGCAGAAAAAGAACTGTAAAAGTCCACTTTGTTGGAAGAATTGTTAAAACAAATTTCATAGATTGTTGATAATTTAATTCAAAGACACATGTTTGATGTGAATATTTATATATATATTCCTAGTTTCAAAATCAACTTCTCCATATATAGAATGAACTGTATTAATTGAAGAATAAGCAGTGTACTATAGGAAGTTAGGAGAGTGCAATAAAATAGACAATGGTTTTATCAAAGAATAGTTCCTTTACTGATTTTAATGAGCAATTTCTCTATGATGAATAAATCAAAAATCTGAAAAACAAAATCAAAAATCTTAAGGAGGATGTGAATAAGAAGACACAATATCACGATTCATTAATCAATATGCTGTTGGATTAATAGTAATTATTATTTATTATAAAATTAAAGGAAGGATTTAAAAGAGAATTTGAGAAAAAATTAATTTGAATCCGATGTTAAATCCATTGAAAAAAAATTGCTTGATTAAATTTGGTTAAGTAATGTACATTATTATTACAATAGGCGTTGAAACACAAAGTAGGGATTTTGTTGAAACGAAATTTCATTAACTGAAATAACTGGCAGAACAAAACAATTAGAAACAGAAAGGTAGTTTCTTAAGTAAAATATAGAAAAGGACGCTGTCATGTGGACGATCGTAAATGAGTGCAAGTAAGAGATGGATAAAATGAATTTGAAGTTTAATGGTGTTAACAGTATTTTACAAGAGATGAAAGAAAATAACAATTGGTTTCCACATATTTGGAAAAGGAAATGATATAATATTATTATTTAATTTAGTTCAAATTTATTAATTTACCATTTTTTAGAAAATTAACTCAGTTATTCTAAGTTAAGAAAATGAGTGACTTATTTATGTTAGACATTTCTTGTCGATATTAAATTAATGGAAACTGAATATTCTTATCTTTCAATATTTCTTATTAGATCAATTTTCAATATTTAATTATTCAAAATTTGCTGAATCTAGCAAAATGAAAAATCAAGAAATCTCGGCTTATGCAGGAAAATTGTCTTAAATCTATTAGAATGACAGTATTTCACATTCTTAGAATATTTAATTAGCAAATGATGAAATTTCCCAATCATTAGCAAATAGTCCATCAATGAACACAAATTTATAAGTAGTATTAAAGAAACTGCAATCAAAAAAAATTAGATAATTGTATCAGGAATTAGGTCCTGTTTATGATATTGATGAAAATTATGAGATCCGAAATTTCGATGATGACAGCTGTTATTTTGGGTAAGTGGAGAATGACCAAAAAAATGGCACAGGAATACTGGTATGGTCCGAGGTAGGAAATATACTAGATGGGTAAAGTTTATAATTTATAAAATAGAATTTGGGTGAATAATGAGTTAAACGGATTTTGTAGAATGATTTACTCAAATGGTGACATGTAAAGTGGTAATTAATTGAATAGTTTCGAATGTGAGTTCAAATATGGGAAGGCTAATGGATTTGGAGTGTTCTCAACTAAGAGTAAAGTAGTGAAAGGTAAATAATGTAATCATGATAGGGCTGTGGACGAATAACGTACTAAATGGAGAAGGACAAGAGATAAGAAGTGACGGATCTAAGTACTTTGGACAATTTAAGGATGGATAAAAAAATGGAAAAGGGATTATATATTATAAGGATGGATGCAAGTGAAGAATGAGATATAATTTTAGGTACGAAGGAGAGATTAGTAAGAATAAGTTGGATGGAAAGGGTGTGTTGGTTTGGAATGATTCGAGTTATTATGAAGGGGAATTTCGTAGTGGTATAATAAATGGGAGTGGGATTTATGTTAGCGGAAATGGAAATAGTTTGAGTGGATATGTATGTTTGAAATGATAATGAGTTTATAGTTTGAGGAAATTAGTAATAAGGATAGAATTCAGAGAATTTAATGTATACATAATAGTGGATCTGAACGATTTATAGAGAAAATACGATATTTATGATTTTTTTGATTGATTGCACATGATTAAATATAACATTGTGTATTATTGTGAAGGTTGTAAGCTGTTAGAATATAAGAAAATAAAAAAAAGTATAAGAAATGCATATTAATTAATATTAAAAAGAAAAATTCGTTTTTGCCTTTTTTTAGCAAAATAATCCTTAGAATGAATTCATTATTAATTACAATAAATGTTCAAAGTTGCCGTGTGTGCATTGTTAGTACTTGCCTCAACAGCCATTAATGTCTAATCCTCAATTTGGACAAGCAAAGACCAAAAAACTTTCGCTTAGATTCACTAATCTGGTTGGGGTAAATTCATCTTGAACTATGCTGAACTCCATTTAACAACAGGAGGTATCCTCTCTGAGCTCAACTCCGAGATTGAGAAACTCGTACATATATAGAGTTAATATTTTATAGGTTGATGAAATGGAAGAGGAATTGGCTGGAGTTCATCATGAATTCAACAGAAGAACAGATGTCCACAACAGAGAAGTCTCCAGACTCGAATAAGAAATCTAAGACAAAGAAAGAGGTATTTTATCAGTTTTACTATTTCCTTAGAATTGTTCAATGCCCACGATTTCTATGACAACGTCCTCATCCCATAAGGAGAAAGATTTGCTGCCTAACTTGAATAATTATAAGAAAACATCGCTTAAAACAGAAGAACCCTTGAATAAGCTACAGTCTAAAGAGCAAACGATCACGAAACATTTGAAAGTGAAGTTGTTGAACACAACGAAGCTATTGCTGCTATTGATGAATGCTTATAATTGTTGAGCACATTGGCAGCCCCATCTCTTGCTTAAGTCAAGAAAGTCTAAAAGAATTTGGCTAAAATCTAAAACTCATTGAAAAAGCACAACTAATTCCAAATCTTTGTTAAAGTCTTATTGGAAATCACATCCGACTCCAACTTTGCTGACTAAGGAGCTCTTAGAGATGTAATGTCTAATTGATATATCCTCTAGATTGTTGTTGCCTTCAATAACTTGAGAGTTGAATTAGTTGACTCCCTCAATTAAATCACTGCTGATGAAGCTGAATAAGTCGCCGAATATAATGCCTCAGTCATTTAATTGAACTAAGAACATGCCGAATTCTAAAGAGCTGTTGTTGTTAAGAATGCTGAAATCGAAGCCAACACAAGTATTCATTCCAATCTAACAACAAATAGCCAAATAAGAATAAACCCTTGATTTAATTGACGAACTTGATGAAGATTTGGCCACCCTCAACGGATAATTACAAGCTGAAAATGATGACTATGCCTTTGCCACTGATGTCTATAATGCCACCGTTGCTGAATACAACAAGGAAATCAATGCTGCCAATTAAGCTTTAGAGTTGCTCAACCAACCAAGATTCCAAGACTATGTCAAATCATAACTCAAGGGAGCATGATCTATTTCCAAATATAAAATATATCAAAGCATAGAAATTATTATTATAATAATTTATTTGTAAAAACCAAACCTTGTTCTCTCATATGCAACAAAAGTGTTGTTGTTTACCCACTCAAAAAGCATTTCTAATGATTGTCTATCTAGACATTAGCAGAATCATTTGGGGTTTCAACTACAACCATTATTATTTCTAGGAACTGTGGCATGTGCCTTCATGTTTTAAAAAGACTCCTCCCTTTCTCTTATCATATCCATCATGGACATTATCATCATAGTATTCCAGTCCTCCGTTGCTTTATACATTAATATGAGAGCATTAAAACAGCAAAACAAAAAACCAATCTTCATCTATAGAAAGTTGAAAGTCTTAAGTATATGCTTCAACATACTTGATCGATTGATCGTCCCCATCATCAACTGCACCCTCATTTTTAAAGATGTAATAACCCTAATATTTAGGATTAAAAAGAAGCAAGATCACAGTACTGTGTACTTGACATATTTGTCGCTCTCATTATAACTGCAATCATATGGAATCTAATTGAATACTATTTCTACACCATAGTTAGAGATTTTGTACTCATTCTTCAATCCACATGTATTTATATTTTCTTAAATTAGAAAATCGATCATTGCGTTACATGAATGATAGCAAACTAAAGCTCTTAGAATAATAGAACCTAGCCATTGTCTTCGAAGTTGTAGGATTGAGGCCAGCTCTACGTCGAGGAGGGTAGCCTGTAATTAATTCGGATAGAGTAGAATAAGGACATCTTAAAAACACTAATGAAGTTCAAAAGATTTATCAGCAACCATTACAAAATAATTAAAGTATTAAATTTAGTTATTCAGGTTTTCAAGTTTATGGTTCTCAATAAGAATTAATAGAAATCAATTTAATTGAATGATATCAATTTATGTTTCATCAATGAATCTTATTCATATTCAATAATTAAGATAAATAATAACAAAAATTTATTTTTATCATAGTATTTAGTCATTAGTTTAATACTTGACTACTTTTTCTTATTTATTTCTTCATTAAGTCATTCAAACTTTAATCAACCTACTTTATCTGATTTTAACACGCAATCTATTCTAATTATTAATATTTGTCTATCATCTAAGTCAGTTCTTTGTTCTTTATCATTAATTCATTTTGCAAAAGGGATATCTACTCCGACATCCTTTTAAATTATATTGTATTATTGAATGGATCATTTAATACTCTGTTAGATTCTTAAGTGTTGCTCAGAGATATTAACTTACTGTACAACAATTCATTATCAATTCTAATATTCTATTATTTTAATTATAAATTCTTCACTTCTAAACTTAAATCTATGCATTCTTAGTTTTTAATTTCTAACATTTGCATATATTCTATTTTCTCATTAATTAGATTTTGTAATTAAAAATCATACTACTTTAATTGATTTTCAAAGTTTCTTTGTAATTAATATATTTATTATTCTTTTTCTTTTTGCTTCTGTTTATCCTGTTGCTCATAGTGATGCAAAATATTTAAATTTTCTTCCTCCAGTTTTAAAAGGTTCTCTTCATAATGATTTAGCTTTTTGTAAATATTTTCAAAATTATTGATTTCATTATCTTTATGTATAATCTAATTTTTTAAAAATACATTCTCTCTATTTATTTATTCCATCTTCTAATTTGTCTCTTCAAGTAATAACTGGCATTATATTTGGATCTCTTACATTTTCTTGACTGATTCATCATTTATGCTTTCTGACTATATTCTCTAAGATAATAATCTCTTATTTTGATCTTCTATTATACTATTCAATTTTTAATTTTCTATTTCATAATATTCCCGCTGTCGCAATCTTTCAATCATTAATTATTATTATTCTGAATTATTGGCTGACAGGAATTCCTTTAGATTTTTTATCTCACTTTCTAAAACAGAGATTTGTCTCTGGGAATTTTGTTTAATAGAATCAATCTCATTCTTTTACATTTAAAAATAATCATTCTTTATTTAATTAATGTCTTCCAAATATTATTAATCCTTTTTCATTATTTAAAACTTCAAGACTTCATTTTCTTATTTTAACACATTGTTCTCTAAATCAATTTAATACTTTAATCTTTAATTTTAGTTATTTATAGTTTGTATCTCCTAATTTTTTATGTCAATCAAACATTTCAATTAATTAATTTCTTCCTTTAATATTTCTATCTAATTATTATAAGCTATTTTCATATTCTAAACCTGAGAATCTTGATAGAATTCCATTTTCATTTTCTGCTATTGGATTTGATTCTAATGTTCAACCTATATCTAACTTATTCTACTGTTGAGTTACTCTATTTCTCCATTAGATCTCAATTATACTTCAGAGATCTCAATCTTTTATTTCTCTAACGCAAAAGTCAAATTTTTAATGATTGAATTCTTTTCTGCGATTTCATCTATCAGTTTATTACATTCGATTTAATTGTCATTCTCATTTAATGATCTTTAGAATGTCTACATACTCATATTAGTCAAATTGTCGCCCGTTGGTTTCTACTCAAAAAAACTATAGTTTCTTTATTGTTCACATGACGTAATTCGTTCATTAACTGCTTAAATTTCCTAGCTTAATATTTTTATATCTTCATCATATTTGCTTCTCATTTCATTTAATTACCTAGCAGCTTATTCGTATTTTTATTTCCATTATTCAATCTCTTATTGTTATAATTCACTTTATTTAATTAGAGATTGATTTTGTTATTATAATTTGTATTAATATTATTCTCCCTAACTGTCTTCATGATTTTTATTATCAATTCCTACTATAGAAGAATACATAGAAGTAAAGTTGCTCTCATTTTTATTGATTTATTATAAAAATTTTGCTACTTCAATCCCAATCTCCTTACATCTATTTTTGTTTTTATCATTCTCTCCTTAAGCTAAATTGTAAAGACCCTCTTTGTTTTATGAAGAATATGGTGATTGAGTTTTCAAGTTCTTGCTTCTTTTTAAGGCCCCACCAACAGAACAATTTGAAGGAGTGGATATGTATTAAAATTGGACAGGTGAAACAGTTCTGAACTTGCTTTATTGCATATTAATAATTTTATAAAGAAAAAATAAAATGCTTTCATAATCAATAAAACCATTTACATATTGAATAAATTTATTATTATGTTTTATTAACCTTATATTTCTCTATATTCCAAAAAATATCAAAAAATAACATTTAATTCCTTTATTTCAATGGAATAAGTGAACATTATTTATTTTGTAAATTTTATACAAACTGTAACTTTTTAAACTGGAGAATAACATATTGTTAAATAACTAGAATCTAAAATCTTATGCAAACAGAATATAATATTAAACTAATCGAATTAGCAGAAATTTAAATTTATCATAACTTAAAACTACTTGATAATGAGGTTACTCCTTTTTAATAATGCCTTTGGTTCTGTTTAATTGAATGAAGAGTATTTCAGGTTTAG
The DNA here is from genome assembly GCF_000165425.1 of Paramecium tetraurelia. Classification (NCBI taxonomy): domain Eukaryota; phylum Ciliophora; class Oligohymenophorea; order Peniculida; family Parameciidae; genus Paramecium; species Paramecium tetraurelia. Next base: position 183,061 of record NW_001799078.1, read on the forward strand.
AATTATTTTATTCGCCGTTGAATCAAAATTAAACTATCTATAAAGGATTATCGATAATTTAACTAATTATTTTAATTTATATGAATTAGTAAATTCAAGAAAATGAATCGAATTCTATAACTGATACTAAAAAATAGTTAATTATAAATTAATGAGTTTAGTTATTAAGAAATCTATAAAGAGAAAACTTAGAGATATTCTTACACTCAAAATATAAAAAAACCTAATCATTTTCATCTAAACATAGAAACATATTGCTCAATTTAAATTTCAAAACAATATAGTATTTTAAATTACTAACTACAATTTTATATAGTTTCCGATCAATCCCTAGTTTAATGAGTTAAATAATCTTAGGAATTAAGACGAAAAAGTCAAATAAATCTATGAAAATTAGGAATACCAATATGATTTATAAGTGTTTTTCAAATCAAAATAAACTGGAAATCTTAGTATAGAACAAATACATTTCTCAACCATTATTGATTACTTAAATCTAATGATCATAATAAATAAATATTCTTAGAATTATAAATAATTTGCTTAATTTTATAAATGCGTCATAATTAAAAATAAAATAGATGTAAATTTCTAAAAAAGCGCATTCATCTTTAAATCTTGCCAACAATGACTTATTGGAAACTCCAGATAAGAAACCCACGAATCATCATGTCATTAGATCAAATAAACAAGAAGAAAGTGCAATAAAAGAACCAATGGTAGTAGATGTGTCAACTTATAATCATCCTCCAAACCTTCAGAAATTAATTCCAGTTTCACATATTTTTGGAGCATATAAGAGAGTTAAGAATGTCATAACAAGAACACCAACTCAAAAATCCATGAAATTATCAGAATAATTCGGAGCTAATGTCTATATAAAAAGAGTAAATAAAAAATATAAGTTTAGGAAGATTTGCAAATTGTTAGAAGCTATAAGTTAAGAGGAGCCTACAATAAAATCATATCTATACCAGAAAGTGAAAGACATCGTACAGTGTTTTGTTCTAGTGCTGGTAATCACGCTTAGGGTGTTGCTTATGTATGTAATCTATTGAAAATCAACTGTGTTATTTATATGCCAACAAATACACCTAACATTAAGTTTAATGCAGTCAAGTAATTTATAATTCATATTAAGATCATGGGGCAAATAATTTGTTCAGATTGAATTAGTTGGAGATACTTTCGATGAGAGTTTTAGGGCAAGCAAAGAAAGATGTAATAATGAGAATGGAATATATGTCCATGCTTTCGATGATGAGAAGATTATAGAAGGATAAGGAACTATTGCTGTTGAAATTCTAGAGGATATTCCTGAGGATTAAATTGACTTTGTTTTCTTTCCAGTTGGAGGTGGAGGTTGTGGAGCAGGAATTTCATCTTATTTCAAACAAGTTCACCCTGAAACAATTTTGATAGGTGTTGAACCAGAAGGGTATAATATCAAACTGATTTTTAGTTCCCCTTCAATGTATGAGGCAATCAAATAATAAAAAGTTGTAGAATTAGATACTATTAATACATTTGTAGATGGTGCTGCTATTAAAAAGTCAGGAGCTATACCATTTGAGATTCTGAATTCTGTGTTAAAAGATATTTTTTTAATTCCAGAAGGACATGTTTGCACTACTATGATGAAGTTATTTAACGAAGAAGGAATACTTGTCGAACCTGCTGGGGCTTTGGCAATAGCGGCTTTGGATAGATTCAAGGATGAGATCAGAGGTAAAACTGTTGTTTGTTTGATTTCTGGCAGCAACAATGATTTAGGTAGAATGACTGACATTAGAATGCTTTCAGAAATTCATTAGGGTCTCTAATATTATATGTTTGTAAATTTCTTTTAAAAACCTGGAGCATTAAAGCAATTTATTATAAAATGTTTGGGTATATCCAATAATAAATATCTTTAATAGGACCTACAGATGAAATCACTAATTTAGAATACACAAGAAAAAATAATAGAGAAAAGGGACCTGCATTAGTTGGAGTTAAAGTAAAAAAGCCTCAGGATTTCGAAGCCATTAAAAGTAAAATGGAAGAATTAAAAATTACACTTAGAATTTTATAACCAAATCAAGAGATTTTCAAAATGTTATTGTGATTTATAATATTATAAGATCATAAATATATAATGTTTCACACCATCTAACCAATTAAAATTAATCTTTTAATCTCTCTTTAGAAATATTCATCAAAAAATACAGTCCCCTATGGAATTAAGTAAATGAATTTTTGTAAAAGAATCATTTTACTTTATTCAGAATTTGATATTACTCTTAAAAAGTAAACACTAGCAATTTCAAATGATAAATAAATTGATACTACAATCTACAGTTAGACATAATTTTACATAGACAGTATATTACAAATCAGTAATTTACAATGAAAACTATTCCTTTATGAATCCAGAAAATTTAGACAAAACATCTGATAATAGTGTTGAACCTTCTAATTCCAATCTTTCCAGCGATTGTCTAGTATCAAAATGAGTAGCTTAATATTCGTTTGAGATGCTGTTTATAACATAACTTAATGCATTTATAAGTCCTCCTTTTAAAGCTCCTTACATAACCTTATCACAGATTCCACTAGCCTTTTTTTTATATTCCTAAAAATATAAACTGTTATAGTTACTTCACTTAAATTGTCACAGACTGAAATTTAAGTAATTTTTTCAACGATTTGATTAGATGGTCCAAATATTTAATCAATTTAATCCAACTGAAGTAAATCTTAGTTGAACTATTTTAATGAATCTAAACTCTATTCCACATGTAAATAAAGATCTTTAATCTCTGAGGAAGTGAAGAATGTAAATGTAGCTTTAAAATACAAGGCTTCTTTCCAAGCATATAAAATCAAAACATTAACACTAGCATCTGATATTTTCTAATAAAATTAGGCCACATTTTAATAATAGCTTATCTAATTATGTAATATCAGATAGAAACTTAAACTTACTAAGAAATATATTAGATAATGAAAAAGTAATGCGAATGCCTTTCTAAATATATTTAGAGAGACTAATTTTTTATCGTTAATTTGTCTATATTTAAAATTAGATTATTTTTTTTTCAAAGATTTATCAATATTATCCAGATCCATAGAATACCCATAAATAATTTATCTGCTATTTTAGATTTTCAAAGTTATCTATTTCAATCTTATAATTTCCAGCTCAACCTAATGGAGATCTTGATTTTTTAATATAGACAATATTTTATTTTTGGCATTTCGAATCTGTTTCAAATGATAGATTTTTAGAATAATCAAAATGAAAGATATTACTCCAAATACCGTTGTGTATAATCTGATGATGGTCATTTTCTAGTTTGAATATATCAGAGTGTGTTCTAAAGTAAAGTTTTCCAGATCAACAAACTTTTTATATAGTATTAGACTGTTCTTATATGAGTAATAAAAATAAGGTCCATCTGTCAATAATGGTTTCACAGTATAAGCCAATTTATATTCATATTAGTAATTAAGTAACAAATGAATTGACTCTCTAAAACTAATATTATAATTCACTCCAGTATTATTCGTCACATATAAAGAAAGAATTAAATAATTCTCCTCTAAAAATGGTTAAAATTACGGGATGTATAATACTTTTGTAATACTTTTTTTTAAAAGATCATACCCTGATAACAAATTTGATCTTGGAAATTAAACTAAATGTGCATACTCAATATCATCAATAAATTTCAGACCGAGCAATTAATTATAATTTACAATAGTGTATCTAGTTACTAAAAAGGAGTCAATTGGTTAGTACACTTCATTCTTTATTGAAAGTAATTCTAAATGAGATATCAAACTTTTGAATTCATAGGTTTCATCAAATATAATTATCGAAAAAATTATAGCTATAAGAATGTAAATTAGATAAATGATAATAAATGCAACCCAATTCTTGGATTATTTTTGAGAATTGAGAATAATTGAGGATTGTTTAAATGCTTGATAGTAGGGAGACCTCTTTACTTAAGCAATACTTGATAAATTTGTGAAATTTTCTAACTTTTTGTTGATTTTATTACTGAACCGAGGGAAAGAGGTTTCAGTTTATTTCTTTTCTTTTATTAATTGGAAATCATTATTGTCCTATAATAATTCTATTTGCATTTCTTGTCGTTCTGTGTTTAATATCATTTATTGCTTTTGGTACTCCTCTTCCGGATCTGGAAGGTTGATTTCAATTTATTCATCGATATCAAAAGGGTTCTCAGAATTTTACTAACATCTAAATTATGTAATAGAATTAACTTTATCTAATTTAAGGTTATCTAATCTCAATACATATATATATTGATTTTCTTAAAAAAATCTTTGAGTAATTGATAAATGACATGAATACAATGTTATATTTTCAATATCACTGAGACAATTAAAAGTTCTTGTTTTTCCCTTTTATTCATCTTCTTCATTGCCATTTATAAAATTGATAGGACAAATTTTGATATCAAAGGTTTTCTCTTCAATATATCTTTTAAATTAAGGGATTATTTTTATAATACTAATTCCAATTATATGATCCAAATAAGCTTCAGACAGATTTAAACCACCAAAAAATAAGTTATGACTTATTTCTTAAAGTCGTAAATTAGAATCAACAAATATTATATGTTTTTCACTTTGTGGCAACCTATATAGAGTAATGATTTCGATATTTTATGAATTTTTTTGATTCAAATCCATACAAATATCTATTGGTTAAATTATACCTTATCGTATTTTAATGAAAGTCTCCCCAATAGTTTAATAATATTTATTTTAACCTGTTTCAAGAAATTTTTCAACTAATAATTAATGTTATTATCGAAGTGATTATGGTATTAAAGTTTATAACTATTCCCCCTCTTTTATGGTGAAGTGTTGGCCTTATGTTATTTAATGGTATTCAATTTGGATATTTTACACATCTATAATTTTGAATAACGCGAAATTAAAGCTTTAATTAAAAAAGTTAAATAATTCAGATTAATTGTGTTTAAGTATTATATCTTCATCAAGTGCAACAATCTAACTAAAGTTATATGCATCTAAAACATTATTCAACACTTCCACTTAATAGAACATCAAGACACTCTAATTTGAAATTGCTAAAATATATTTAAAAATAACATACTTGGAAATAATTCATAGTTTTTCTTCAATTTTTATAGAAATGTCTCCATTTCAAATAAGATCTTTTAGACTTTACGATTAAATTAATTCTGCTAAGTTTTATCATTTAAGATAATGTTGAAGAATTCTATTTTTGAAATTACAACATTTAAAAACATTGTTTAAACATCGATAGTATTTGAATTAATTATAGATAATTATTTCATAGCCAATGAAATTGTTTAGTGATTCGATTTCGATTTTGAAGTTTACTAAACCATTTTATTCTACATCCTTGCAATTATTTTACATTCTAATATTTTTAAGAAGGTTTATTACGAATTGCTCAACTCAACTCTTATTGTTAATCTATAAGTTCTGGAATTCATAATTGAAGGATTATTACTTTGAAATCTAAATAATTACTCTATTATTTATTAGGCTTCAACATATTTATCTAGAATAATTAATGTTTAAACGTAATTTATATAAATCTATCCCAAATAAAAAGGATTTCTGATTTTATCTGCTAAATTCTCTAATTATCTCAATATTTATTATAACATATGCTATCTAATCTTATCAATGATTTATTGAGATAGTAATTACTCATACTAAAACAAGATTTCATTTTTTGAACAAAAAACTTAAACATATTAGAAAAGAAAAATTTAATTCTCCAGTTTCTTTGTATCTATGCCTTATTCTATAATGCAAGAAACATATTTTAATTCAGTTATTGTTATCTCGCTAAAAGGCTTGTTAATCAGAATTTATTGTATATTTCTATCTAATAAAATTTTTATTATGAAAAGATTTATAGGAGCTAATGGAATCCACAATCTTAAGGTAAAACAGTTAAAAATACTGTCTAATAGTTGTAGTACTGCCATTAGAAATCCAATACTACCAGTCATAATTATTATTAATAAATATGGATTTCTCATATGGATATGATTGAATCTAACCTACCAAAATTTATGAATAAAATTTAAGATAATCAATACTGCCTAAGCAACTTTGGCAGCTTCTTTGTTTTGTAAAAATGCATAATTTATTATTTGGAGTAATTTTAAGTATAAATTAATAATGTTTGTATCAGATTGGTTTATTGTTAAATACTATAGTTAAGGTATAAATCTAATGCTTCTGTTTAAGAATTACCACTAAATAAACAGGATGATGCTTAACTAAAGAATTAGAACAATGCTTATTATAACAATGATAATTGAACTCTAATCTTTAGTAGCAAGATGTAGCATACAAAATTCTATGATATTATGACCTAAATAGACTTTGTTAATAAACAAAAATAAGGAGATGATTGAAATAATTGCCTATAATTTAGTTGAGTTCATTTGGCTAAATTATATTTCATTTATTATGTTGTTCTGTTTTTTTTTATTAAAAGCAATGCAATAATATATCCAAACGATGATAATTATTTGAATCAAAAGAAATATAATTCCAAAAGTTATTTCGTAATTCCCTTGAGTAAAAATATATATATGAGGTCTGGTTAAAAATAAAATAATGGTAAAAGATTTACAAGGTTCGTAAGCAGGCTATTCTAAATAACTCACCATCTGAAGCTAAGCAAGAAAACCGAATATTAATTAAATTAAAGTCGGTAGTTTCAATGTAAACTATTAAAACACTATGCTAGTTTTAATAATATCATTTAGCAATTTTGACAATCCGTTCATTCAACTAATGATAAATAAATTATTAATTTCTTATTAATTCAGAATTAATAAATCAAAGAATTCTTGCATGTTTACTCATTAGGTTTGATTCCGCTTATTAATAAAATTGATTTATAATTTAGAGATTTATTTAAATTAACATGTTATTTTAGAATTGAGTATTAGTTTGTAGTATAAAAATATCATAATATTATATAATAACAATTTTCAAGTAGAGTTTAACAATAATTTAGTAATTCAAATTCTTGTGATAGCTGTTCTTTAACATTTAAAAGCAAGTTTATTGATTCCTATTTATATCTGCCTATTCTTTTTATTATTTTCTTATTTCTAAATACAAGATCTGATGACAATTCTTGGTATTTTTAAGGATTTTCAAATTTTTCTACAATTCTAATAATCATTTCTTTTTTTGAATACTTTTAAGATTGTAAATTTTGAGAAGATTAAAGATTATCAATTTAATTGAGTTTGAATTCTATTTTTTCTAAAAGTTATTCTATATAGAAGGAATTTGTAAACCTTGTGAAGTTTTGGTTTTTACGATCGAATAAACAATTAACTAATAGAGATTAGCAAAATTATTCTATATAATAGAGCGAATGGAACAGTTGATGAGATTACTTCTGATCATTTTTCAATAGACACTGCATAGTTAGATTTGGTAATATGAGAGTATAAAAATGATTTATACCATTCTCAATCCCATAAGGATAAATGATTGATTATTCGTAAATATTGATATTCTAATTAGAGTTGTAATCAGTAGTTTCATAGGTCTAAACAATAATAATATTGCTTGGCCTATTGAGTTAAAGATCATTAAGGATTTCCATACAATTAAGGGCTTTTAAATTTATAGAAGATTTCTTCATATCCTTCATTTAATAGATAGCAGCAATCGGTAATCGGTTAATATTGACATACTCAATTAATTGATTTTGAAAATGTTTAGTAAGAAAGATTAATTAGAAATTCTTAGATAACACAAAAATCATATCTTTTAAATTTGTTAATGTGTAAATTGTAGAATTTTAGACTAGTTTACTAAAATAATGATCCTTAGTATGTTGATAATCTATATAAAGTTGAGACTATAGAAAATCCTATTAGAATCCATAATAACTAGATTCACAAAATCCCAAGAGTTCATCAAAAACGATTAGCACCACATTATTTATTTACGAGTTTGTAATTTTTAATTATTCGAGCTGTAATAAAACTGTATTAATGAATGGTTTTTTTATTTAGATTTCAGATGTTTGTTTTGGTAGTGAGGTAATGGGTCTAATAAACTATGTTTTAGGACTTTTGCTAAGTTCATACACAGGTTGATTATAAGGAAAAGTGTTTTCAAAAGAAGAATTGTTTGAAGCTGAGGATTTTCTTTTAGCATTTGCTTAAGTCAGTTATTTAATTCCCATCTACTCAATAGTTAAACCATTATTAGGATTTTATTTGGGAGAGCGAAACTTGATATTTTTATTATGTGAAAAGCTCCCTTTAATTATTTTTCCAGGTATTTTGACACTATATTTCTCCTTTCTCATTTAATAGTAATTAGCACAAGCTGGTTTTATTTAATATTTTGATAAATTAGGTTCTTAATGGATGTTATGAATGAAACTACTTGTTACATCATTTTGGTTTTCTTCATTCCTAGAATCATTAGATATATAGGATTTTGCATTAATTTGTGGTAAGGTGATTCTTTTCTCTTGATTTGATGAATTTAAAGCCACAAAGGGTGAATAATTCTTCTTCCAATAACCCTTTATTAAAGCCTTAGGAGAATAGGAAGTATTGGTTTTGATTTCTCTTTATGAAATAGATTTAATATAGTCATCATTGACGTAGTATTATTAAATGGGGTCCATTTTAGTTAAAGCCTGAATCATTATAATTAATTTTATAATTGATCTAAAAAATAATATAGTGAAAGTGAATATTGGGTAGTGATATCATATAGAACTCATAAATTAGATTTCACTAATAAAATGGAAAAAAACATTAAAACTTAGTACAAAGAAGGATGATTCAATTTTTAATTACTGCTAGAGTTTTTCTAGTATTTTATAAAAACTCTAATGGCAGTAAATAAGCCATTAATTTGTTTATTAGTGTAATAATTAAATTTATCGATAATCTCCATTTATATAATTTATAGTAAAGCATCTATCATTTAAATTACATATATCCTATATCACTTAAATAAAACTATTTATTATTAAATTTAAGGTGAGGAAAGTTCTTCTTTTGCAAATTCAAACTAACCTTCCATCCCTAAGATTGATAAAAACTCTAAACGAAATAATACAAAGGTAAGATTCCTCATGGAGGTTCCAATAAAAATAAATGTATTCAGATAGAATGAGTGAAGCCTAAGTATAATCCACTAGCACTTAAGTTAGACATTTAATCGTCTTTAGATTAGGTCAAAATTCTCTATTACTATTGTTGATTGGACTCTATCTTTAATTAAAACTCTATTTTTATAAAGAGCAAGAATGTTTAGATGGATATTATAATATTTCCATTAGAACAAAAATATTATTGAATTTAAATATTAATTACCTAATTTCTTAAATATCGGCCCAATAATACAAGGATTTACATAAATCTCAAATAGTTATATGAAGTGATAAAGGATTTATGAATTTTCACCTTCATTTTAAATGATAAATTAGAGATGTTGATTCCACCACCCCAGTAGTTAATCGCTAAAAATATTACAGATGATGTGTTTATAATTAAGAATATGGATTCAAACAGGCCTAATTTTATAAAGAACACTTTCTGGATTTAGTAATTAGTAATATTTTTATTCTAATAAATATTTATTGCTTCCAATAAATTTGAATAAATTAATTCTCTTAAATAGTAATATATATCTAATTTATTAAACGTTATGAAACTTTTACGAATATTATAAATTATCAATTATAAAAATTTGCTTTAGACAATGTAATAACTATTGAGAATTATATTTGATTAATATTGAATAATAATCTAATAAAATATCAGAAAAAGTTTATTGTGTAAGACTTATATAATTTAAATATATACCTCTAAATATTTGTAACCATAAGGAAATTAGGATACTAATTATAGTTGATATCTCTTCTAGGAAATCCATCAAATTCCAAAATAAATTGAAATTTAAGAGTAATAATATATGTACCTAGAAATCATCTTCGAATTTTACCTATATTGATTACAAATATAATATATTGAATTTAAAATAGATATAAATAGATATCTGATCTAGAATTTTGAGAAATGAGGATTATTGCATTAGTTATAATTGATTTTAATTGTCAAATCTGATTTAATAATTAAGTAATATGTTTTAGTAGTAGATCCTCTACATTTATTCCACTGGGTTTTCACTAAATACATACTAGGATGGAACAATATAGCTGATTTTGAAAAGATTCCATTTAAAATTAAAAAGTCTGTAGAAACTTCTATTTGAAAGGCAATCTGAATGAAATTTAACTCTAAAATCAAATAAAGAGATGTATGTAATTGGATATTGAGTTATATAGAAATATTAGCGATAAATACTTCAAAAAATGGCGTATTTAAGGATTGGATATTTGATTTTGATTGTGAACAGAGATTTTTGTAATGCATTCTGAGTTTTTTTTCATTAATTAGAGTATTTTAATTATTTAAATTAAAATAACAAAGATTTTAATCAATGAAGGCAGAACAATAACAAAAGGGGGCAACCAAAACTGTGAAGAAAGTGAAGGTTAATAAGAAAGCACCAGTTAGGTATATTGAATATTTGAAAAAAGATTATGGGTCAAGGCTGCTTTCACTGGTTTCAGAAGATCTAAAGTTTAATAAAATGAGAATTAGGCATTGTTAAAGATTTAACATGTCGATGATGTTTCATCAAGCAGATTCTATTGGGGCAAGAGAGTAGCTTATATCTACAAGGCTCACTCTCTCAAGAACAACACTAAATTCAGAGTACTTCATAATCATAATGATTTTAGACAATCTGGGGTAGAATCAGCAGATCACATGGATCAAATGGAGTTGTGATTGCTCGTTTCAATAGAAATCTTCCACCAAGAGCCATCGGATCTACTTTGAGAGTATTCCTCTATCCAAATAGGGCCTGATCCATTATATTAATATGTACATTTATTTCCAGAAATTAAATAAACCAAATTTATTTTTTAAATATGAGTCAACCACCATAAGCATCATAATCCAAGCTGCCAAAGGTAATATCCTAACCTCTATGTCAAGCTGTATCAGACGCAGTAAGAACCAGTTCGGGAACAAGAGGATTGGATAAAATGATCTTAGATGCCAAAGGTCAGGTACTCATTTCAAATGATGGAGCCACCATACTCAAATAGATGGATTTGGTACATCCCACTCCAAAAATAGTATTCCATTCAATATTACAAAACCTAGTTGAAATTTATCATGCTTAAGATGTTGAGGCTGGAGATGGCACTACTTCAGTTATAGTATTCGCAGGAGCCTTATTGAAATCATGTGAAATGCTTTTAGAGAAGGGAATACATCCAACCACTATTTCAGAGGGATTCCAGTATGCCTAAGAAAATGCTTTAAAAGCTTTGGATGAATTGAAAAAACAAGTTGATCTAGAAGATAAATAATAATTGATTGAGCGTGTTTAAACAGCATTACCATCAAAAGTGGTTTCATCCAATAGTGAATAATTGGTTCCACTTGCTGTTGACGCAGTCTTGAGAATTGTTAACCCTCTTAAGTCTAATAATGTTGAACTTAAAGATATCATAATAGTCAAAAAATTAGGAGGCACAATTGATGACACTGAATTAGTTGAAGGAATTGTATTCTCTAATTAAAAAGCAAGTTAAACAGCCGAGGGACCTTAAAAAATAGAAAATGCTAAAGTGGCACTGTTGTAATTCTATTTATCTGCACCTAAAACGAATGTTGAGAATTCAATTGCCATTAAAGATTATACAGAAATGGATAAAATTTTGAAGGATGATAGAAAATATATTATAGACCTAGTTAAATAGATTGTAGCATCAGGCGCAAATGTATTATTGATTTAAAAAAGTATTTTAAGAGATGCTGTCAATGATCTTTCATTGCATTTCATAGCAAAAAAAGGTATTATGTATGTGAAAGATATTGAAAGAGAGGATGTAGAATTTATATCTAAGGTATACTTAAATGTTGATAAGTATTATAATAGACCTTATGTTTAGTAACAGTAGCGCATATAGATTAGTTGACTCCTGAAAATTAGGAACTGCTGGACTTGTTGAAACTGTATTCTTGAATGTAAAAGCAGAATGTTGAGAATTACTGGAGTGCCAGCATAGTCTAAAGCTTTAAAAATCTTAGTTAGAGGGTCAAACCAATTAGATTTAGATGAGGCTGACAGAAGCATTCATGATGCCTTGTGTGTTGTTAAAAGTCTTGTTAAATGTAGAGGTTTGATTCCAGGAGGAGGAACACCTGAAATCCACTTATCCTTAAAATTGACTCAAAAGGCTAATACATTAGCAGGTGCCAGATCTATGTGTGTTAGAGCTTTTGCTGAGCCCTTGAAGTGATTCCTTACACTCTTGCAGAAAATGCAGGTAATTTATACTCTATCTGTAGGATTGAATCCAATCAATGTAGTTACTGAGTTAAGAAATAGACATCTTAAATCTTAAAGTTTGCAGGTATAGGAATGAAGAAAGTAAGTATCCTTTAATATAATAATTCAGAATAATATTGTTGATGATATTATAACTGAATAAATGGTCTAACCTATTTTAGTAACAAGAAGTGCTTTGAGTTTGGCTACAGAATGTATTAGAATGATCCTCAAGATTGATGATCTTGTCATCCCAGCCCGTTTATGTTTAACATATTTATATATAATGATTAAATGGATTAATTGAAACTTAATTTAAAATAGATTCTCTATTTCTATCTAATTTATGATAATATTAAATAAATTAATGTTTAAAAATTCAAGAACAAAGCAGGTTAACCAACCAGTTTTCAAATTAAAGCAATTTTTGAATACTATTGTTGTGCCCTGTTCATCAAAAGATCCAACTAATAGTTTAAAGAATTCAATTGAGAGTTCAAGATTTGCATCATATCATAATATCAGTAATTCTCTTCGCAAAAATATAATCCTCAATTAACATTCTTTGTTACCTACTAATAGTAATCGAAAATCACTTGTTATCGAAACTAATTAAACATCTACAATAACAATTGATCATGTCTAATAGGAGTATAACAATAAAAAAAATACTAAACAAATCAGAAAACATTTCAGATAATTAAAGAATCTTAGTATCGGTCAGAATTCTAATGATAATCTGAATTCAACAAATGAAGAATTATAAACACTTTAATCAAATAAAAATAGGGCAACCAAATATAATACTAATAATAAAAATGTATAGTAAAAATCAAGGAAACAAAAATTAATAGACTTTTTGAAAGGTGAAAATTAAGGCATTTAATTTACATAATTATTACAAAAAAAATACTCAAAATAGTATACTTTATTTCCATTTTTCACAATTAAAAAATATCAAGAACTCTAATTTTGAAATTTTGTTTGTATTATTATTATTTTCAATCATAATGCTTGATAATCCAAAAATATAACTAAAAACAGAACTAACATTACTAGGAATGGAATACTTAATCAATATTCAAGCTAATGATCATTTACTGTATATATATATTATACTTTAGTTATATAGAATTAGAATCGAAATATGCACCCTAAATCTGGAAAAATACTTACACTATTGATTATATTGAAGAGCTTACTCGTAAAACAGGAAATCAGAAAAAATTCAATGTATTTCTTTCCATGTTATAAACTGCAATATAAAAAACCAATGAAAATGTATTAAAATATATTTTAATTAGATATTTTTTGAAATTTTGACATACCAAGATCTAGAGAATCTCAAATAATAGAAATAATAAAATTAAAGTCATATTTCTAGAACGTCATCAACGAATTCAAAAATCAATAAAAGATATCTCATCTTGTCATATAAGAATGATTTAGAAAAGGTTCATTATCCTTTAGCCTTAAATTATGAAGAACATATTGAAAACTCAAGATTAATGACTAAAATCTAGAATCTAAAAACCGAATTATTAGAGCATAAATCATAAAAATAGAATGACTCAGAATTTTAAGTTTCGAATTTAATTTCCATTAGTAAAAGGGATAATTAAACATTCGATTCCTTAGTGAATTAAAATGAATTATTGAAAGCAAAGGCCAAGAGATTGGAAGAGGCTTTGACCCAAAAAAAAGGGGCAGTTGAAGTGGATTAATTGATTAGAGATAATGAGGACTTATAAAATTTGTTAAATACATCCAAATTGTTATATGAAGAGAAGATCTAGAAGTTAGAACAATAGATAGATTTGAAAAGTACAGAAATCGTTCTGTAAATGTCTGAAGTACTTATAATGAAAATAAAGATTAGATAAATGCATTTAAGAAAGAGTTATCTAGATTGATTGGCTAAGTAGAGATGGATAATCATATCAAAGAGAAAATCAAACTTATGAATGAGGATGAGGAAAGTAAATTGGTAAAAGCATAGAAAACTATTCAAAAATATGAAAAAGAAGTGGAAGCTCTTATATAGTATGTAATTGATAAAATCATAGATAAATAGATTCATTAAAGAAATAAGATGCAGTACAAAAGAGAAAAATAAATTAATTGGAGACCGAACTATCTTAGTCAATGAAAAGGTTTAGTTACAAAGGAGTTACTGACAGACTTTATTCTTCATATAGTAACCACTCTAATGCTAGCAAAAAATCGAATTACTCAGTTCCGAAAAGAGAGAATTCAAATAATTCATCTAGAAATGCATCTCCAAATGTAAGGCAGACTTCTCCAATTTTAAATAAGAATTCACATTCTTCTGTTTAAAATTCAGTAAGTATAGACAGTATTTTAGTCTGCAAATCAAAGACCTAAGTTTTATAACACTTCTCCAATGAATAAACAGCCAATTTAGAAGAAATCATCTCCAGCTAGACCCCAACAATAGATTAAGCCTAATCCTATTAGGACATCTCCAATAACTTAATAGAAACCATCTCCTGGCAGAAACAATATCTTTAAATAGCCTTCTCCTCCAAGATAATATAATTAACAACATAGAGTTTCTCAATTATAGTAGACTAAATAAAGGACAAATTAATCTGCTAATAATTATAAGTAACCTATCAAATAGGTACACCAATATGATTGGAAGTCAGGGAATGTAACAGAACTTGACAATAAAATAAATAATTTAAAAAATATATTGTCGAAAGCTAAAAGGTGATTGAGTATTATTTGTGTTTAAATAAAATGAAATAAAAATTAATGAACCAAAAAATCTTATAAATTTATCATTTTTTTGTTTTTTTAGTGGGCTAAGGACTGGATTCCTCATCATCGTCATCTAAGTCACCATCGTCCTCATCTAAATCATCATCTGATTCTTCAGAATCTCTTTCTATACCTTCTTCATCGTCACTATATTCAATATCATTTCCATTTTTATCCTTGTTATCTAAAACCGACAATCCAGGAACTAAATCAAAGACCTTTTAGAAGTATCCTGGTAATTGAGCAATAGGATTATCAGATAAATCTAATTGTTGTAATTTTTTCAATTGCTTGATGGACTCCAATTCCTAATGATATAACTAATAAGATACAGCAAATGTTTTAATTGAATTTTCTGCTAAGCTTAAACACATCAATTTTGGATATGTGGTGGCAATAAATTTAATTGCCTCTCCATCCAATTAATTGGTTTCCAACACCAAATTCTGCAAATTTGGTAATTTAGGAAATCCCTCAAGTGTCTTTAAGGAGCACTCAACTAGACTTAAAGACTCTAGTTGACTTTGAGATTCAAGAAGTTCAGCGACCTATTTCTCTAATTTCACAATCTTAACATTGTCAAGATCAAACTCCATTAATTTACCTTCTTGTTCTTCTGTTTTTTATTCGATTGCTTTTTTAAATATTTCTAATATGTGAGCCATTTATTAAAATAATTAATATCATTTAATTAACTATTACGCTATATGCTAAAAAGGGTGATCAATGTCCTGATTACGTGCCTATTTTAATTAAGCGAATCAAGTACTGTTGACACTGAGAAGAATGACAATCCTAATTAACTTGCTAATTGCATCCCTTATTTATTTTCTATCTTTCTGATTGCTTGTAAGTCTGATTTCATGGCAACTAAAACACCTGGCAATTTCTTTCCATTAGCCTTCGTTACTCTCTCAAACCATTCTTTGGCTGCCTCATAGGTTGTCTCTTTGGTCATATCGTAACATAAAAATACAAAGTTGGCATCTTTCAACTTGAATAATATTATTTAAATTTAACTATGTTAGATTTTAAAATCGCTTATTCATATATTTCGGATCCTGCAATATCAAATAAGTATAATTCGACATCTTTTTCCTCCTATTCAAAGGGAATCAACTTTGTTGATATTTCAGCTATTTGAGTCTATGATAATTGAATTAAGGTAATACTAGTTGATAATCCTTGAGAAAATTGACTTCTCCTGTAGTATACAATTAGATCAGGGCAGATTTTCCGACTGCAGAGCTACCGACCACCAATACCTTAGCTGTTACTTTTCTCATTGAATATTAAATAATTTAAAAATAATATAATATTAATAATATATTATTCATTTTTGTCTGATAGTATTTAAAAAATTACCTAAATTGGCTTTTTTACCATATAAAACATATTCATATTACACAGACTTCTTTTTTGTTTCTTTATCTAATTAATAGAATTAGTAATACTCTAAAAATGGACAGGTCCATAAGCTTTTTTCAAGTCAGCTTATTTTTTTGTAAGTGTAGGCAATTTGACAGAGTCTAAGAATTATTAGTTTCTAGTTTTGAAGGAGTTCTGTAATATTTTATTGGTTTGATTGAGTAGAGTCTTTTTCTGCATAACGTGAGATGTGTTTTGGTCTTCTTCAATAAGGGAATCATCTCTTTTGAATTTAATTTAATATATACGCTTTCTTCAATAATTTAATTGATTATAGACTGGTTTCTAACAGTTTTTGTTATTCTAAATCTCTTAATTCCTTAAAATACGGATGTCTTAGAGCCTATTTAGCATTGATTCTCTCATCAGGATCATAGATAAGCATTTGTTTAATTAAATCAACTACATCTTTGGGAGCATGGGGAATGAGATTTTCTAAGCCAGTTCCTACTTTGGAAGGGAAATTAATTTCCATATGCGATGCATGTTTCCTGAATCGATCGAGCACCTTAGGATTGGGAGTGCCTAAAATGTTATGAATCCGATGAACTTAGTCTAATTCATTGCTTCCAGGAAACAAAGGGAATAATGCAGTAATTTCAAATAGCACACATCCAGCACCCCAAATGTCCATCTTACAATCATAATACCCATCTGTCATTAAACATTCAGGGGATCTGTACCATCTTGTGGAAATATATTCTGTGTATGGGTGTTTAGAATAAATGCCTTTGCATGATCCCAAGTCGGCTAATTTTAGATGATCTCCTAAAAGTAAAATATTTTCACTAGATATTTGAGAATAGTCTTACGGCTTAATATCCCTATGAAAAATGTTATTTGTGTGCATGAAATCTATTGCTTTGAGCAATTAATACATATAACTTCTAATTTTGTCTTATTTTAATGGTACTTTTCGACCTATTTAATAAGACAAGATTGATACCCTTTATATGTTCGTAAAGGTTTTGCTCCATTAATTCGAATACTAGAGCCAATCTCCCAGTAGGTTCATCACTAAATGTATTATTAATGAATAATACTAGAGCACTTCTATTAATTTAATTATATGATCATGATTTTGCAACTTTTTCAGTGCTTGAATTTCTTTCAATTTGTTAACCAAAATTAGTAATAATTCAATACTTGGTCAATTGTTTAAAAAACTTGTTTCATGCATTTAATAGCAACTAATTGGCTTGTTTTTATAGACTAAGCCTTTATAACTTCTGAAAAGGTGCCTTCTCCCTTCTTAGTTATTAGTTTATAATCTATCCAACTTAATAATGTAATTACTTTGCATTCCAAATTTTATTTTATAATATAATAAATTTATAATCATCACAATAAATCCTCTTATTCTCTTTACACTTTGATCTCTAGAGTAAATTAATGCTTAGGATTTTATCATGTTCTCATTTTCAAATAATAAATAATTTAATTAATTAAATTGATGTACTCATCATTTATTACTAAAAAACCTATTGGATATAGTTTGCTAATAACATGCATGATTCTTGATCTATTTATTGCAACATCCTAATATTCCAATTACTGCGAATTTTTCAATAAACCAATATATAAGGTGTCATCAGATAATGGAATAACAATTTATTAAACTAATTCAGAAGGATGCGTACTAAGTTAAAATTTTGAATTAACTTATATGGGTTTAAGTGTTAGCGATCAAAACGCTAAATCAGAGGTTGATAATCGAATCACAATATTAAATTCCATTAACACTGAATTATTCGCTTATTTATCTCTCTTTGTCTTCTACTTTCACATTATTACAAGCTTTTTACCCTTGTTTTTAGACTTCATCTTAAGCATTTCAGAATATTGGGCATACAAAACAAGAAACACTCTCATGATATCATTAATCCGGAATTTAATCGTAATCAATTGGTAATTAATGCAACCCTTACTTCTACTTACAACAGTCGTTAACAGTATTACCTATAAAGAATGCTTTGAAGTGTAAGATTTAAGATTCCTGATCCCAATTTACACAACAGAATGGGCGATCCTTTTCATTGTAGTCATCGTTCTGGAAACTTATACGCTTTTTTTCTTTTTAGTTAAATGGCGAAATGAATTCCCTTGTTATCTACTAATATTTCAAATGTTCCATTTTGGTATTTTTCACACAGTCATTATTTACAATATGGTTAAGGGATCAAAAAAGCTGTTGCAAGTTTTATTCACCTATAAATAATGGGTGACAGTTTTTGAAATCCAAAAATTATATCTAGAATTCTATGTAATCTAAGAAAGATTTCGAAATCACAGAATATAATAAGCTAAATTTGCTCAATTATATAACTAAAAATTTTGAATCATTATTTAACTATTAAAGTAAGAAAAACTTATAAACTCATTGATTATATTTATATTAAACTTAAGAATTATGAATTCATGCTTGCAATTGAATTATCAAAAGTGATATAATTTATATCTTAATAATATTATTACTTTTTGGATATATATTCTTGTTATGGGTTTAAGTTTGTGTAAAATCTTCTTCAAGAATTATCTATTTGATTATTAGATAGCTAGTTAATGTGATTATTGATTTTATGTAAACTATTGTTGTTCAAATTAATAAACTTTAAATTTGATTCCAAAATTATATTTAATATTCCAATTCTCTTAACCTATAGTTTACTATTTAATTTACTCGTACCCAAAAGAAAGTATTTGACTTAAAAAAATTTTATACCTTAAATTTAACCTCAAAAGTAGAGTATTTTCATTTATGAAGTATATGATAATAATAAATGTTATATTTCATTACAAAAAATATAAATTTTATTCATTTTTATTTTTTTAACTATTATTTATTTATCTATTGCATTCTTTCAAATAGTGTAAGCCCTGGCTCGAATTCTTAAATCTCATCCAGCTGCAAATCAGTCATCAAAAATAAATCTTCTTAAATTTTTAGATGATGAATCCTTTCGATTTATCTAATAAATATAATAAAAATAGACTTACTTTTTTTGAATTTGTGATGGTAATTCTTCAATATTAACATCAGCTGTAAATGATTTCCTTCCAACATCTAAAAATTACTATTATTTATTAATATTCTTTTCGTTATCTTGAGAATTTCTGATTTCCTCCTTTGTCCAATCAAATTTTGAATCAAAAGGATATCCTAATGTTTGATATAATTTCTAAAAAGATTTCTATATATATTCGTAATTTGGATCTCCATCAAATGATATATTTTAAATATATTTGAAATAATCTTCGAATGTTTTAGGCAATCCAGAACTATTGATATTTTTATTAAAATATACCATAACTCTTCAATAGATGTATTCATCTTCTTCGATCCAATCAACTTTATTTTTTCTTCTGGTGTCTCTGCATGAATGTGCATCCATGGAAGTGAACCTTTCAAAAAGTAAACGGCCAAATAACCTAAACTCTCTAGATCGCTAGCTCTATTTTAAGATAAGCTCAAATGAGAGCAAATTGGGCAAAATCTAGGCTTAGCAAAGTTAATCATTTAAGTACCTGGGAGTTCCAATTACATTCTCATTTTTCTGTCTTTCTATATGTTATCCTTAATCTCTATATTTTAATGTAAATCCAAAGTCAATAAGATAAATTTCATCTTCTTTTAAACCTGTCATAAAATTCTCTGGTTTTATATCTCTATGTATATAATCATTCATGTGTAAATATTATAGTCGTTATATTGCCTAATCTAAAAACATCAGAACTGTTTTTAATGAAAATACTTTTTTTGGAGTCTGCATTAATAACTAGTATAAATTTTGTCCTAGTAATGTTTAGACAATGAAACTTTCAGTTCCATTTTAAATAAAATAATATAATCGTGGAAATCCAATATTCCCATTTAATTTATACAGTACATCTACTTCATTCTTAACAGATTGAGCAAGATTAGGATTTTTGCCTGTCTATAAGATCTTGACAGCGTAATATTCTTGTTTTATTTGATGAATTGCCAAATAGATATGACCGAAGGTGCCTATGAAATAAGAAGATTTTTAACCTTAATTTAATGGACTGAGAATTCGATAGTTTTTGCAGACAACTTTATCAATCCATTTATTTTAAGTTTGCTTTTAACTTAATTTATCATTTCGTTTTGACATCGATTTAATGTATTAAAGTGTATTTGTAATAATCTATTTATATTATCATTTATTTATCAAATCAGTTAATCCTCCTTTGGGTATAGAATTAAATATACATAATTTAGATATAAATTGTTATCAATTGTATAAATTATCAAGATTAAGAAATCCCTTATTTTATCTCAAAGTAATCTGAACTGAATTTTACATCAAAAGTGGATTCATTAATTATAATGAATTAGTATTTATATATAAACATACATGTGAGACTCTTATTTAAAATATAATGATGATAAATTGCTGAAGACATATTTTTAAAAGTTGTCTTTGCATGTATACATGTATTGATGGGAATAAACCTTTGAAATTAATACTATAATTGAATCATTAATAATAATAATGATAAAAGTCTATAATCCAGAATTACTTATTTCTGATGCATAGGATAAATTAACATAACTAGTTAGGGATGATTTTAAGCCATTCATTTTGAGATGTGAATAACACAAACTCTGTGTATTGGAAAATGAGAACTTGATACTATTTTCTGTGCTTTTTGATAAATGTTAGCCTATCATTGATGAAGCCTTATTGTATACATGATTATAAATAAGAACGATTACGCTTGTGAGTTAAAAGAATGAATCTAAAATAATAGCAATTAAGTTTGCAGACAAGAAAGGCATGTCTTATTTGCAACATTATGTATATATATTCATGGTATCTAGATTAATTCAAGAAAAACATATACAAAGTATATGGGTCCTTTGGCATATCAACCAGTGAGAAAAGAAAGGACATCATTATTGAGTACGGAATCCCCAGAATAAAATTTCAGAGGAATATTAAATCTGGCAATTCTGATATTGATAGCTAATCATATTAGATTGATATTCGAGAATTTTTAAAAGTATGGTTTGCTTATAACAAATGTCTTCTGGAAGTTTGAGATGGTGTAAATAAATGGTAATCCTATCATGTAAGCTTTGTTGGTATTAATTATTAATTTGTTGTCTGGATTTGGAATTCAATATTTATAATTTAAAAGAGATTTTAATCCTAGATTTATTAGAATATTTAATATAACTAACATTGCATTAACAATAATACTCCCATGTTATTTAATTTAGGGATCGCATCCAGGATTAAATTTGATTCTTCTAGGTGTTCAATTTATAGTTTTTATGAAGTTGATAAGTTATGCACACTTTTTGAGGAACACTTACTTTTATATTTAAAGAATAAAGTAAGTATAAAATAAGAAGGTATCCCTTGATAATTTCTTTGCTGAATACGAAGTCAATGGTGAAAACCTTAAGATATTAGAGAAATATGCTCAAAATTAATCAAGGATTTTGGACTTTCAACACTACTTATATTTTCTAGCTGCTCCTACATTGTGCTTCCAATTGTCATATCTAAGAACCAATTCTATAAGGAAAGTTTGGTTGATCAAGAGGATAATCGAATATATTTTTGTGATACTCTTTTTATTGATCATTTGGTTCCAATACACAGAACCACTTGTGGAGAATACATACAAAATGCTAACTAAAGCTCCCACTCTTATGGTGCTTGCTGATCGATTGTTAAAGTTGGCAATACCTAATACATATATGTGGATAGCCTTATTTTATGGATAATTCTAATGCTTTTTAAATATCACAGCAGAACTCTTACGATTTGCAGATAGAGAGTTTTACAAAGATTGGTGGAACTGTAAGAATCTCGAAGAATATTGGAGATTATGGAATTTACCTGTCCATCATTGGTTAGTTAGTATATTATGTAGTTAATATTATAATAGGACACATATATTTTCCATGTCTAAAATCAGGGATGAGCAGAACTACTTCAAATTTGATAGTGTTTTTAGTATCAGCTTTGGGTCATGAATACATAGTCAGTGCTTCAATTGGAGTGATAGAGGCTTGGGCATTTGTGGGAATGTTTGCATAGGCACCATTTATGTTAATGTAGAAGAAATTAGAGAAAGTAATATATGAAAATATCATAAGTTACTTAAATTATAAGACTCCTAATTAGGAAATTTAATGTTTTGGATGACTTTTTGTTTTATTGGATAACCAATTATGATCTTTGTTTATTACTTTAGATATTTAGAAAAGATTGGCCATCCAATATGATATTTTAAATATGTTAGAGTATCAAAAAAAGATATAATAGTTGAATTTCAATCATCTTCTTCCACAACAGTAAACATTGATTTGTTAATATTTCCATACTGTAATTTATATTCTTCAGAAGCACAAGTATTCGCTAATTGAATTATCATCTTCTCTAATTTTAAATTAAGTGGTTAAACAACTCTTTAATCCCAAGTTAAATCTACTGCATCAATTCCTGGCATAGAGGCTTTATCAGCTATTCTTGCTATTGCTTCTAAGCATTCAATTAAAGTCATCTAAAATATCCTATCACTTTCTAATTCATCTACTTAAAGCATTATTGATAAATTAAAAGCCTAGCTTAAATTAAAATTTTGCATTATCTGCGTCTCTTTCAACAAATCTTTCATCAGATAGACTGGCTTATGAACATATTTCGTGTATTTCATCTAAACACATAAACTTCTTCTAACCTAGTTTCACCTTTTTCACACAATATTTATTATAAATGTGATTGAGTAATGGTCTAAAGAATTTCAAGCAATCGTCAAATTGCTCATTGAAATTTCTTTCATCCCTCCACTTGTATGCATAAAAATGGACATATATGTTTACATTGCTCTAATATCATTTTTGTTGCCTCTAACATATTATTAGCAACTTTAGTTTCCAAGTACTTATCCTCTGAAACACTTACAAGAAACTCCATAAATTAAAATCTACAAAGAGTTCGTTCTGGATTTCTAAAATTTCTTTGTATTCGATTGAGGCTGCACAAGTTGCAATGAATTTCAATTCCAAATCTGATAATTTTAATGTTTTTCCATCTATAAGTTCTGTTTATTAAGCAAACTCTGTAATAACATTTGAAGATATTGACCACATATCCCCTGTTGGACTGTTAGAACTATATTATTTATAAGTTTCCTTAATTAATTTATAATGTGCCCACAAAACAGTCTTAATTTCTAAGAATTCATCAGGATTCTTAACAATTTTAGATATTTTACTACAAGAAAAGTCTTTTTCAAAGCATTTCTTTAATAAATCCCCTTTCTCAAATTTAAAATCTTTAGCCCAAATAGAAATGGGAAATGTCCATATCTCTTTTGTTTTTTCAATTTTGGAGGTATATAAACTGGATCTGGTGTTCTAGGTAACACACCAAATAAAGGTTTGAATTCAACTTAATCAAAAGTTTGAAAATGTTTGTCCTTCTTTACCTAATTCACATTATCCATCAAAACACTTATATAGTTATAATTGTAATTAATTTTTAATTAGTGTCCATAAGGAACATTAGGTTAATCATTAGCAATCACTTATGTATCATTCATAGTGTAAATATATTAGGTAGTATTTGTAGGGATCATTAAAGTTAACGTTATTTGATCATAAATCTTAGGAATATACACTTATTTATAGGCCTCGAAATCCAAATGAATAAATAAAGGATCTGCTTCACCTTCTCCTGAAGCATCAGGTGTCCAAGTAAACTTCTACACTTACAAACCTTCACATATCCAACACACATTTTCCTATCTGATTGTTGTAGTCTACTATAATCCTTTGATTCTAGGTGTTTCTCCTAAGACTCGCTATAATTCGTTCTTCTATCTCTATAAGAATCCTCTTGCATCAACAACTCCCTAATTATTCACAAAATGAAATCCATATATTGTTCTGTTTTAATGCATTTGCTATTAATTTTACAATCACTTAAATTAAATTGATTGGATGATAAATCAAAATGCAACACAGTCTTATTAGTAAGCAAAAAATCGTATATCTTCTATATACGTTACACATCTTTCTCTCTTAGATTCCAAAGCTATTCCAACCAGCATCAAATACCAATAAAGTCTTATTCTCTATTAAGCCTTCAAATATCTTCTACCCTCCCCACCCTTTTATTTAATTCCAATGAATATATAATTACTCCATATTATCTAATTGAATAATGCTTTCCTTAATAATCTCTGCAATATCATTAGTCAAATAATTTTTGCTACCATTTAGTGATTTCAACTTATTATTGCTATTCAATAATGCCTTCAAAATACGAGTTACATTTCTGTCTCCTAATTTATTATCCTCTAAATTTAATACTTCTAATCTATATGTAATTCTATTTTATTACTTATTTTCCCTTGATTATATTTGCTACCAAATTGAATCTGTTCCTATTTTTCCAATGTTATTTTATTAAAGATCGAGAACCTTGGCCACCTTTCCAATTTAATTCAATAGTTTAGTTGCTCCTGAACTTTGAATTCTATTATTTGCCATATAAAAATCTTTGATATTTGGATTGACTTTCAAACCCTCACTTAACATTGATGCATATCTATCTCCATATTTCTAATGACTAATCTAAAGAGATTATTCACTGCCTTTAGTTTTGACAACTCCTATCTAACAAGGTAATACATCAATTTATTCTGCCTAACTAAGCTTTGCAGTTTACACACTATCTATTTATCCATCTAAAACTTACCTGAAATGTTGAAGAACTCATTTTATTAACGAACCTTATTCACTTTTTTGTAATGTTGATAATATAATTAGACTAAGGTCCAACTAAAGGTTTGTTTAATAAATCTTCTTTCACTATTGTTGGTGACAATTACAAATTCTTTCTTATTTCGTTTTCTAGTTCTTCCTCAAGAGGATCTGGCTTCTTTTTTGGTTTGAGAACATTATCGACCCTAAAAAATTTCTTTTTGTTATCTGAATTATAGGGTACCATAGCAGCAATTTTAGCAAGAACTATAATTCTAAAATTTAAGTTTACACTATGGATTTATTTGACTTTCGTGTGGCATCGAATAGGATGCATTTCTAGAAAGATGAGTACTACTTGGATTCATCACAGTTGAAGCTTCTTAAAATTATACACTGGTTCTTCTTCTATCTAATTATCTAATTGATTTTAATATTTATTTGCTTTTTCTGAATCAAAATGGCTATCCTCGATCATTTATAATTTGATTTATAATATTGAGATAAAATATACTAATAAAATTTTGATATATTAAAATGTATTCATTTTGCTTTTGTAAAGATCTCTAGAATTTATAATATAAAATTATTTGTCTTATGATTAATAATAAATTAAATAAAAATGTCAAAAATTTCTGAAATTAATATTATTGACGGTAAAAGAAAGAGAGTAATGTCAACTGACGGTGTTTTAGCTTGTGTTACAACCAATCTATTAAAAACTACTAATTAAAAATAAGGTATTAAATAGAAGAAACCTTTGAAGTAAAAAAAGAAAATAGTGATTTAATAAGAATCAGATAGCTCAGCTGTTTAAGTAGTTGAGAAATCTTAAAAGGAAACAGAAGAGAAAGTGAGAATAACAAAAAGTGCTCTTACAGAATTGATCAGTTAGCATTTTCTAATCATTGATGATGAAGAATAGAAGCAATAATAGGTATTAAAAATCCTCCAAATTTTTAGCCAAAAAAACATGTCAAGCATTAATTAAGAGATTCAAATAGTGAAAGTTCAAGTTCAGATAAATCATCATCAGAAAACATTCCAAAAAGATATAAACATAAGGCATGAAAAATACAAATCATTTATTCTATTAAATAATTAATTACAAAATTGATGTAAATCTAATTATTAAATATTTTTTCCCTTTCCTGATTATATTCTATCTACCAATCACAAGATTTATATATAATTGATTAAATTAAATCACCATTTTTTAATTCATTTCAAAATTTTTATATTAAATAAAACTCAGGTTATTCTCTTACTAAATAATTTTATAATACTATATCGAATGACTAATTAAGACGCAAAAATAATAAGGGAGATGAAGTTCAGTGGCTTTATGAAATTCTAATTAATAAGTAATGAAATTTAATAAGAATCATTGAGAAATGAGAATTAACACTTAAATGTTTATGAACATCTTATTATCAACCGACATAAATAATATGTATCTTGATAATTCTTGTATTAGTATACATCATTCTAGATAAATCAAATAATAGTATTATATTGTAAAAACACTTGAAAGGACAGATGCTATTAAAATTCTAACATTTAACGTTAACCAAATCGCTGATGATTCTCCTCCTTAGAATAGTAATGTAATCTCAATTATCTTAGAGGAAATCGTTGATAAATTAAATTGAATACTATCAATAGAGCTATTAATATACTCTCTAAGCCTTCTCTATCAAAATTTACATATCCAAGAAAATTATGCAAATGATTATCTCACAATGAAAATAATCAGCGATTTTCTGATATATTTAAGTGAAAAATTGCGTTTCATAAATTTCGTAAACATACAAACTACAAGTTTATATTTAATGTAAAATAATATTTGAAGAATCCAAGGTTTCATTCACCTTTAAACCAAAATTCATACTTATCAGTTAAAAATTAGTAGGATTAATAGGATGAGCAAGAATTTAATAATTAAACAATTTTTGGAAATTCTTAATTACAATCTAAATGAAAAATCATAAGAAAATCTTTCAACCAATTACTGATTTTTCATTACTCAATTTACAATTCTAGTTTTTATGTAATAGTTTCATTTATTATACGATACTAAATATTATAAACAAATGTCAATATAAATATTATGTAATAATAATCACCACCTCCAAAAATAATTTAAATAGACTTCAGTACAGAAATGCTTGGGAAATATGCTTCTTACAGAATTCAAGTCGATCAAAATATAGTTTGTAGAAGATTCAATGATTTTGTTCACTTTTATGAGGCATTACGTGCTAATTACCCTGGAGTATTTGTGCCTAGACTCCCTGAAAAACAAGCTATGGTAACATTGCAATTAGGATCATAGGGTAATCTGGGAGAAGACTTCCTTAGAGTCAGAAGAAGAATGCTTCAATATTTTCTGATTTCAATATTCAAAAGGAAGATCTTATGGAATTCGCCAGAAACTAAATAATTCCTCAATGAGTAGAACTAAACTTGGATACCAATAAATAATGAAAGTACATCATTAGAAGAAAAATATAAAACTAATCTTCCTGATTGCTCAAATGTAAACAACTTAATTAATTGAAGTTAGAAATTACATTAGATATGAAATGCTAATTCTATGATTTTTAGTCATTCGTAGTTAAGGTCAAGCCCATGATAGAAAACTTTAAAAAGATGTGTAACAATTATGTGACTGCAAAGACCAATTTCAATACAGAAAAACTGATTTTTGTGAATTATGTACTTCCAGAGTTTGAAAAGAATTTATTGTTTAAAAGTGATAAAAAGTTTTTCGAAAAAATAAAGCCTTTAGATTTGATGAAGAATTAAAGATATGATTAAGTTCGTAAGTTTTAGAGTGATCAAATTTTGATTGATTTGTCTATTTTGGAGAGTGACATTGAAGTAATAAAATAACAGAATTAAATATTAGTCTCATTTGATTTAATTTGAATAGATACGAAAGTGGGAAGATAGGATACTAAAATATGAGGACAAAATAAGGTAATGTCAATTAGATTTATAATAAACGATAAACAATTAGAGAAATACTGTAGCTAAGCTATTATTTGGATCAAAGGACAAAGAAATATTGAGATTATAGAATTAGATTGAATAAGTAATTTTGTATTATATGTATTTTTAGTATTCTAAAACAATATAGGAATTGAAGGTATTAATAAATATAACAATGGGGTAAGTTTGTCTATTTGAAATTCCTGATTTTGTAAAGGAAAAGGAACAAAATCTTTTTAAATTAATAAAACTCATAGGATAATTGGAAATGGAACAAGTTGGTATAATAGGTGAATATTGGCAGAACATTCTGGATTCTCGTTTAATATCTCAAATTGAATAGTA
>NW_001799078.1:223056-240660 GCF_000165425.1 Paramecium tetraurelia
TAAGGTGGTACTTGGTAAAGTAGCCTTTTATCATTGGCCCCTTCTGATCCCCCTCATAAGACATTCATCTCGGAGAAATAGATAACATAAACTAACAATACATCTTCATTTACTGAAAAACTCTTAGGAGGAGCAGAAAAACTGGAATTAAAGATTGCTATTTACTACAATCTCAGCTACTAAAAACTGATCGAAATAGATGAAGCAATTGAGATGTTTGAAATGAACAAAAGATCTTTTCAAGAGCAGAATAAATAATAATAAACTTAGATTTAAGAATATGCTTTATAGTCTTAAGAAATAAAAAATACTTTAGATATTATCTAAACCTAGCTTTCAACTTAAAAATAATAAAAATAAATTGAACATGCTGATATTGTTATTTTATATAGCAATCCAATTATTAGAGTTAATAATGGAATAAAAGAATCCTTATTTTATAGATTATTAATCAGAAATTGATAAAATTGTGGAAACTATTAAATAATCTAACAAACCAATTAGATATCAAATTATGAATGCTACAAAAAGCAACTTAGAATTGGCAATAAAATTACATCCAGTTATAATACATGTGATCTCTCATGGAGATTATGATGAAAAATCAGCCTGCTTGTATTTAGAATTTCAGGATGATGGCATATCTACAAAATTTTAAACTCATGAAATTCAAAATATGATTTAAAACCATAAAGCTATGACAAGAATCAAACTTATTTGTATAAGTTCAGTGGTTGCTAAAAATGTTGCTGATTATATACCGAAATCAATCTCATCTGTGGTATTCCAAAAATTTTATAATAAAGAGGATGAAGAAGGACCTGCCTTCTGGGGGATGTTTTATGAAAAAATATTTTCTGATTTTACAATTTAAAAGTCGTTTAACGAAGCTAAATAAAAGCTTGGGAGTAAATTTTGGGAAAATAAAAATAATAGGTTTATATGTTGTTGCTTCCACAAGCACAATGAAAAATGTCCTTATGATCCAGCTTCTATTGGATATGAAGGCTCACATAATTAGCATCTTTCATGTGCTTAATAAAAGTGGAGCCATATCTTGGAAAAACATGCATAGGTTCATTAAAAACAATGTGGTTTAAATTGTTTAGGAATGATGACTCATAAATGTAGTTAATTAGAATTTGATGATTGGGGATGTCAAAATTATTCAAGTCGAATTGAAAATATACTTAAGAAATTGTAAATTTCTTATTAAGATGATTTTCGTTAAAACCTGCTATTTAAAAATGAACTTAATTGTTGTTGTTGTGATTAGCTAAGTGGAATATTATCAATAGTTGATTCCAGTAATATCATTTATGAAAACGCGTAGCATACATTCGAATAAAAAATTCAACTCCATCTTTATGATCAAAATGAAAATAATTTAAATTTTACCGAAAAAATCGAAAATAATGAAGAATTATTCACAGAAATTAATTATATCAAAATTGATAAATAAATTATTTTAGTCCATTCCTTTGATTGGTAAAATAGTGATTTGTAACAATATACCATAAATGCTATAACTTCCTACTTTGAGGTATTATTAGTTTTAATTTTAGATTTATTTAAAATAAATTTCTAATAAGAAATAGATCAAAAGGCTTTCAATCAATTTAAAGGATTACAACATAAATAATTGGATAGAATATGTAGCAAGTCAATTAAATTTGCACTATTCTAGCCCATAAGACTTTTTCATCAAATTTAAAGAATACTTCATCAATCTTCAGAATTAACCTCAATACCTTTACATATTCCTTATTGAAAACATTGTCAATATATATGACACTGATTAATTTAAAAAGTTTTATGAAGAAATTCAAAATGCAATTGAGACTCATTTCATACTTATTTTTACAGTAAATAACATCGAAAAGAATTATTTAAAGTTGCTTACATAAGATAAATTGGTCTAATTGATTGATTTAAAGTAGATCAATAGTTTAATTGATGCAGAAATAGCCTAAGAATGAGTATATTTTTAAATAAATGTTATTTTATAACTAAATGATAATTATCACAAAGTAATGATTTATTAGATATATCTTAAATATTATTATATATATAGGTTTCATATATAAAAAATATTAAACTTGTTATAATATTTACTATGATGAAATTAAATGTCAACATGTAAGGATATTTAAATAAAGTTTTTTAATGAATATTATGAAATTATATTTTGTAATTTGATAAAACTTAATTTCAATGTGTATATTTTCATTGTATTTTATATTTTAGAAGGATGATTGTATTTTTAATTAGATTGATTTCATTAATGAAAATAATCAAATGATGTTTCTAAAGATTATTTCGATGAATTAGTTTAAATAAATTAATATAAGAATATTTAAAATAATTGATTCAACAATTTCGAAATTTTTTTTGCTAAAGATTTCTCCACTATGTTTCAACTGGAAGAGGAATTGAAACAGCATTAGAATAAAATTAAAATACAATTTCAAGAAAGTAGTCAAGATTTAGATTTAATTTCAAGTATATTTTAGGTGATCCCTTTCGATAAAATATCTGAGAAATTTAATATGACTTGGATTTATGAAATCTTTTTTATAATATCACTAATGTATTCATATCAATATTTATCAGGCTTTTATAATAATTTTTTCCACTAATAACTTAATTTGGAATATTAAAAAGATAATTGATATTTATTACTAAATGTAATTTGAATATCATGAATCCATTTTTCGAAATATCTACCTTATGAAGCTAAGTTATTTTTATTTATTGTTTGGTTTTGATTTAGAAATTCATTTATAATTAATTAAATAATGGATGATTTTTTTGAAGACAACTAAACTCACGAGATATCAAATGGACAATCAGGTGGGTTTTAAGAGCAATAGGTTAGAATTTAGAGTAATCTTAGTATACTGCTTTTGATGCTTTTGAAAATGGGACACCACCTTAAGGAATAACATTCAATACATACGTGGTACATTTTAAATTAAGCATAGAGTCCAGAATAGTAATTACGAAAGGATAAATTGAGACTTATAGAAGATGAAAGATTAGCTTAAATAAGAGAGAAAGATTAATAAGAAAGTTTATTGAAATAATAACAAAAATAAAAAGCTTAGGAGTACTTGTAGGTGTTTAAAAAGTAAATTGTGTTGACCTATCTAAAGGTAATAAGAAGCAGATATCGCATAAAAAAGAAGTCAAAATAAGTAGAAACAAGAAATCTGGCTTGAGAATCTTAAAAATCATTACCAAAATGTATAATGTTTTTCTAAAATAAAGAAAAATTCTTGGGAATAGATAGCATCAAATATTGCTTTAAGAGATGGGGAATATCCAGGATAAAAAGATGTAACTCAGATGAGATAAGCAATCCTTAATAAAAGAAGCGATCTGACTAAGTGATTGCCAATAATTATTATATTAGCATTTAATTCAAAGTTATATGCACATCATAAATTGTTAATTCAATTACTATCCTATATGATATATCTACCTCACTACAAATATCATAATTTTGCATTCTTTAATATCGCCGTTCTTTCCTTCCTCTCAAAAGCATTGTCTAAATCTTGGTATTAATTGTAAAGAAATTGATGAAATTAGTATTCTCTATTTTTTTCAATTATCAAATGCTCTTAATAAGTATTCCACAAACAAATATGCTCCTTACACTTTTATATACTTATAGGTTCATTTTGAGAAAATTCTTAACCAATTAATTCTTATGTAACTATTTTAAAAACTTGGTTCAAGACAACTAAAATTCCTAAGAGAAAAGATCACATGGGATTATAACTTCTACTCACACAAGATCAACTGATTATTTTTTATCTGCAGGAGGTACAATTATATAAAATTCCTATCTGTCCATTTTCAATATCTTTTAAGCCGATTGTATTGCCTCCATATATAAATATCAGTGTAAAATTAAAAAATTTATATAGATCAAATGATTTTTTAGTGTTTACGGCAAAGAAATACAGGAGTTTAGCAAGGATATGATATTTGAAATCAAAAATTTAAATTTGTAGTATGGAGTCCAGATAAATTTAATTTATTAAATATAAGGTTTTAGATAGAGGTTATAGATTGAATGAAAATATAGATTAAGGTGAAATTAGTGAAAGTTTCAATTATATGTATAGATATGTGTCAACTTAACCATACATGATTTAACACCCATTCAATAGGTTTTCTGTTTATTTTATCAGTTAATAATCCTCTCATCAGATCTTTTACATCCCCTGATAAATAGTCCGGAAATTATAAATTGAAGCCTTCTTGAACTTAAAATGGAGTTCTTCCTGTGGTTAATTCAAAGGTAAGTACTCCTAGTGACCATAAATCAATGGAATTATCATATTATTATCTATAAACCATTTCAGGGGGAAGATAATCGATAGTACCACATAATGTATCTCTTTCTTTTTTGTCCTATACTGACCAACCAAAATCACTAATTTTAATTTAACCATCACACCATAGGATATTTTCAGGTTTTAAATCTCTATGAATAATGGATAATTTCTGCATTTATTAAATAGCGCAAGCAACCTATTTGATAATATTTGATGCTGCCGGTTCGGAATATCTTCTATTCTGTTGTTTCATTAATGATTGAAATAGAGTGCCGCCAGTTGCACATTCTAATACTAGGCAATAATTGTTTTTTGTTTCAAAAAATTCTACAAACTGTAGAATATTTTGATGCTTCAACATTTATTAAACAGCAACCTCTCTTTGTAATTAATGCATCATTTATTTCGTTTTCAGCTTTAGTTTATCTATCATCTTGATTGCATATAATTTTTTCGTTTAATTAAGCAAACATTTATAAACTTTACCGAATTTGCCTGATCCTATCTATTCCAAGACCTAAAAATATTATAATTTATTTTTAGGAACACTCTCACTAATTTTTATATTATAAATATTTTAATTTGGATTTCGAGTTATACTAATTTAAGTTTTTACCCTTTGTTGCATTTGTTTATTTGAGTTGGGACTGCTTGCTTTTCTAATTGGTTTATTATTGCAATTGCGAGTAATTTATCTAAGTATTTCTGAAAATTGATTTGATGAATTTGAGAAGTATTTACTTGGGCTTTTTGTGGCATTTGCAGAATTTTATCGTTTCATTTTATTATTAAAATTTTTATTAATAATGTTTTGTTGTTTAGGCAGGAAAAAACGGGACAATAATGAGATGGAAAAAAAGAATTCAAAGAAAGAAATGGTGGAGAGATTCATATTGTAGAATTGTAAATCTAATGATGAGGTATTAAATCATATAAAAATGAGGATTCTTTTGATGAGTCTGTAGATAAAAGCAATATGATTATAATAGATTACGATAATAATTAGTATGAAAAGAAACCATGGTCAGGGATTCAATGGCAAATGATTATACAAACCAAGAATTTAAATCAAATTGAATTGTAAAATTTGAGTCACTTATTTGAGAGATGAATTAAAAAGAAATGTAAGATTTGGAATTCTAAGTAATTTAAGACCAGCGACTTGGTTTTGGATGACTGATATAAAAAATACCTAAATGAAAAAACATACATCAAATATTTATTAAAAATTGAAGTCTTGCGAGTCTCAATATGATTCACAAATTTTTAAATGTATCAAACAATTAGATAAAAAAGTATATTTCATATAAATTTAAGTACAATGATTTAGTTTTTGATATTTTAAGAGCCTATGCAAACTATGATATTGAAATTGGATTTAGTAAAGGAATTGATTAAATTGTTGAATATTTAGTGTAATAATTGGATCCAGAATAATATATTAATCTGGATTACTCTTTCAATTAATTAAATAGAATGTGTGACTTTTATGAACAGATGGTATTTTGGATGACTATTCATATACTATTCCATTTAAATTACAGAAGGATTTTAAAATAAAATATTAGTTTTATAGAAACAGAAAAATTTTAAAACACCCTTATGCCTTCCATCAAATGTTTAATTGAATAGCTCAACGTTAAAATAAGTGAGTTAATTGAAGTTCCATTATTATTTTTTTTTTAGAAGCAATTAAAAAAAGATGACTTTACTAAATTATTCGATGTTTTCCTTTTTGAAGGAGAATGTAAGTCTATTATTTAATATAGCAATTCTACTGTAAATTTTATTGAAATTCTTTAAAATATCAGAAGACTTGGTCTGTTAATTTTAAGCAGAAGCAGATCTAAAAATATTCTTGAATTAAACTTTAATTCCCTATGGAATATCTAAGATAGAAAAGACAAATTAAAAATTAATGTATTTTCTATTATGAATAATGAAATTTGGTTATCTTAAATTAATAATTCACTTAAACGCTCCAATTCCTGTGATTTCTCTACCAGCAACTAAACTATTGATATCATAAGTTCCCTAAAATAGAATATTAAATTCACTTCATATGTATATAGAACTTCAGCATCAGTTAACGCTTTAATCACATAATTATCTGATATGATGCCATCACCTCCAAGCATTTCTCTTCCAAGTCTTGCTACTTCTCTTGTTTTATCTGTTACCCAAGCCTTAACACTTGAGATCATCCCAATAGTAGCTTTACCTTCTGCAGCCAATCTTGATAATCTTAAAACCATTAAAAATGATGCTTAAAATGTGGATAGTATTCTCACTAATCTCTCCTATTATAATTAAAATGATGCTAGATATTTTCCAAATTGTTTTCTTGAGGTAGTCCATTTTAATGAATGTTCATAAACACCTCTCATAACTCCTAAGGCTATCCAAGGCACAATAACTCTTGAATGCATAAGTACTTAATTAGGTCCATTTTAAAAATCAGTTACAGATTCTAATTTATTTTCATCTGGGATAAATATATTTGTAAATGTGATTTAGCAATTTTAAACTATTCTTAATGCTAATTTGCCTTGGATTACTTCTGCATGATATCCAGGCCATTTTGTTTCAACAATGAATCCTTCCACTTTGTTTGTATCTAGATTTCTAGCCCAAACTATCAATACATCCTTATTTCCGTTTCCAATCCATCTTTTATCTCCATTTAAAATATAGCCTCCTTAAACCTTTTTAACATTTGCAGTTAGACTTGAAGCATCGGATCCATATCCTCTTTCTGTCAATCCCCATCCACCGATATACTCAACATCTCTAGTTTTTGTTAAATACTTTTGCTTTTAAGTTGCGTTGCCGAACTTCTCTAATGTATAGTTTAATAGCAAATTTCTAATATTAAATTCCTTCTTACTAAACTGCAATAAATGTAGCAAAACCTGCATCTGCTCTTGCTGCTTCCATCAAAATTACTCCTTATTTAGTGTATGAAGTCCCATGACCATATGGCTTATTTAAAAAATGATGGAATAATTTTAATGGTTTGACAGCATTAACTATTTCTGTGGGGAATTAGGCAGCTTCTACATAATCATTTATTTTAGGAGCAACCTATATTAGTATCATAATGCTAACCTCTTTCTAGACAAATGCTTCAACCGCCTTTCGCACTTCCAATTCTTCAGGAGTCAATAAATCGTACAATGATAAATATTCCATTGGGTCAATTTAAGCTATCTTTTCTTTAACTTAGCCTGCCAATAAATTTAATCTTATCATTAATATTAATATCTAAAACATAATTTTACATGTTTCAAGATCTGCAGAAATATGTCGTCATATTTAATATTAATACCAACTTTCTTTTAAATATATAATTTATTAAACAACATAGAATTTATTGACTGTATTATTATTCTTAATCGTGTAAGTTTACTAAAATAAATCGTATGTATAAATATGTATAATTCCTACTTCTTATTAACTAATTATTTGATAATTATTTATATAACTCAAATATTTAAAATATTATCCTAATGACTCAAATAGCGATTAAGCCTTTATAATAGCGGAATTTCTATTTGAAAAGATCATAAATATGCCAGATAAAGAATACAGAATTAAATGCATCTAATAATCTCCGGAATTTGTATAATTTATATAGTTAATTAAATCTTTTTGTTATAAAGATGGATTTGCTATAAGGCAGATTTTAGAATGAGAATTCAGATGGAGATAGCTTAAGATAATCTTGGACTACTGAAGATAGTCTAAGTAGAACCTCAAGCTATGATGCAGCTGAAGAAGTCAATGATCTTGAGGAAAGAATCTGTCAATACCTAAACGATCTAAATATTCAATCATTTACAAATCCTACTCTCAAATAGGAAATGTATAACCTCTCATTGAAACAATTACTAGTAATATATGTTAAATATCTTTAGTTTTCAAAAATGATCTCATTATCTAACACAAACAGCAGTAGTCTTATGAAGAAGCGTTCACTACACTTCGCTGACTGAATATTGCCATTTTTCCAATACTAATCACTTTATTCCCATCTCAACATATTATTTCAAGCTTAATACTCATTTATATTTTGGTACACCTGGATATTAAGCTCATTAAATTAAAATTTTCATTCCCTATCTTCATAATTATTTAAATTAATATCAGAGTTTCTCATCAGTCTATAAATCCTAATTAAAAATGTTAAATCCTTTATTTTTTTGAGTCATTTTTTCGCTTCATTCGATAACACAGATGACGAAATTCTAAAAAATACTATAATCGCAAATTAATATGCTAAATTTATTAAAATCTCACTTCAACCCTATTAAATGACTCCCAAATAACATATTTCTAAAAAAGCATCTCTTAAAGCAATTATTTATTCCAAAGTAAGAATTTTTAAATTTTAAGTTTAAAAAGAAGTTATAGGATGAATTTTTACTATATTCTTTCAATGAAATACAAAATATGAGTTTATAAAAAGATCAACATTACTTTATTTATTCAACTAAAATTATTTTATGCTAACAAAAAATAGATTTCTTTTAGAGCATACCTTTTGATTAAGCGTTCAAACACTTAATTTTATTCATTTACTTGGAAATTATTGAAAATCCTATTCATCAGTAAATAGATTAAAAAGGACTCGATAATGGTAACAACCTGAAGAATGTTTTAAAATAGAAAAATTACAGATTATAATTTAATATATTTTCAAGTATGAAATTAGTAAAAGTGGTTTAGTTTTAATATCTTTTGAGCAAATATCGCTATTTTCTTGAATATTAATCTAAAAATTTGGCCATCCTAAATCATTAAAGCCTTTTACTTCTAAATAAATTAAACAATTCATTAATTACTAGTTGAAAGTCTTCTGATAACACCTGATTATGAGAAACAATTGTTGTTTTCAAGAATTAAGTCATATCATTGATATTGAATGCTTAGTAGTACTCAATTATCAAATTTCAAACTCCAAAAGTAAGAATTTTTATAGCATTTTTACAAATTTAGATTGAAAATCTGATATGATCAACATGTTTAATATATTAAAGAGAGGATCAGATTTGAATTTATTATGATAGGCAGCATCCTATTAAATAATTTATAATTGATCACAGTAATCAAAACTTTGATTGTTTGATTGAAGTTATTTAAGAATAAAAAATTAACTTAAAGAAGAGGAAGAATACCTTAAAACAGCAAATTTCCTTAATAGTTTGGATTAAAACATGGTAATAAAATTTATTTTGATGATTAGTATCATTCTCCCCATGGACCTATTTTAGTCTCTCGCATTGAAAGATTAATTGTATTTTAAGAGTTTGATTATCTTCTTGATTATTATACGGAATATGATTTCTTCTCTCTGCATGAGATAATTTATTAATTAATTGGTTTTACAGCTGGCAACGACCTTCTAATTATTATACTTTTATATATTGTTGACTGATTTAAATTTCCTTTATTGAGTTATCTTTGTGATTGTTATTATAATATTAGATTTAATAATTATAATTATTTTTCGCTAGCAATTGTAGATTAATTTTTATTGATTAGTTCTTTTGAGATGGAGTATTGATTTTTGTTACTTTCAAAAAGTTTGCATAGAGGTTTGCTAATTGTTTCTGGGTATATAACATTTTAAAAATGAATCTGAGGTTTTTATCTATGAATTTAAAATTTTTTTGCCTTTTTTGGGTGTAGCATAATCTAAGGAAAAAATAATAATATTATTTAATATATAAATTATTATTAAAGAATGATAAGGTATACTGCAAGATATAATTTAACAAACCAAATGCAAAATACAGGATTCAATGTTATACACGTAAATATATATTTTTATTTAGATAATAAGTGTTGGAAATTTTATAATTATTATTTATCTAATTAACTTAATCTTTTCAAAGTGTCATAAGATAATTAATAAAGATTAACTTCTTGCTCAAAAATTAATGAGGTTTAAACAAATTTAAATTATAATAAGTAATAATCAAAATCCATTTTCATTTATTATAACTATTCGTCGAATCCCTCTAGCAATATTTATTGAGAGTCAAAATATTACTTTACCAATATTTCTTATTCCAATTGTTCTGCATATATCCATTCTGTTTTAATTTTTACAATCATCTTGTAAAGTTGAAAAATTACAACTTGATGTATTTACTTTTTAAGACTGTTCTTAGTTATAGTGATTGGAGATTGAAAAGTAAGATAAAAACCAAATTTAATTAATTTTATCATCACGATAATGTTGTTGAATGATAATGTCTTAATTTTTCAAAAGTTTAATAAGTAAAATAAATAAAATCTATCTATTAAGTATAATTAATATCTGACTTTAATTTTTCATTAATAAAATAGTTGTTTTGCTAAAGTTAGAATAAGTATTAAAGGTAATAATTATTAAATATATTTTAATATAATAAAGAAAAATTGACTGATTGCTGAGATTACAGTACCAAAAATTATATAATTAACATATTTCAAAAACGATTTGTTTTCCTTAAAAAGCTTTCCAAAAATGCAAGTAAATAAAAATAATTTAACCCATCGTCCACTCAACATCCCTATATAATTCTCATTTCAAATATTTAAATTTATTATGCATTATTAATATAAAATACTTTAAACAAAGTAGAGTTTGACTTACAAGTAATTTTATGAAAAAATTCTGTGGTTATTTGTTTAAAGTTCAGAACATGAAAAAAAATTCAAAGACAAAAGCATTTTGTTTGGTTGGTATTGGATTGCTACAAATTTACTGTGGTGTTTTTACTTTGTAAAATTTGAGGTTATTTTAAGAGAAATGGAATATAGGGAATAAGTAGTTTAGAATTAAAGATAAGGTAAAGTGGATGAATATTTATAAATACCCACTTACTTAGATGTTGAGAGATTGTGCAAAGAGAGTACTATCATATTAACAATAATATTATTTATTGGATTTTGCTTTCCATTTGCGTGCTTTATTTTGGGAGTGATAAGCGGCAAGAAAGAGAAAAATGAGAAAAATCAATCAATTTGTTTGAAAGTAAAAATAATGTTTGCATTTAGCTTTATACTTTATTTATCGATATATATTACTGGTGCTTATTCTAACCATTTATTTAAGCTTAACTTGAAGTTTTGCTTCTTAATAATTAAATTTTGAATTGGAATGAAATGTTAGAGGAACATTATACGAATGTTGCTTTGTTATTTGCAATATCTATAATTGGGTTGTTCATAAATGTAATAATGATACTATCAATATTGCTTTTATTTTATCAAAATTTCCAGTTTAGAATAGATTTATTAAGTTGCAGTAATAGGTAGATAATGATAAATGTTTGTATATTAAAAATAACAATAGCTATATTAAACAGCATTCATATTAAGTCTATTAATCATTATGTAATGTAAATTAGATATATTAGGTATCATATTTGATTATTTTGATATTGTTTGTTTTAAAAAATATTGGAAAACTAATTTTTTGGGAATGAGAAGCCATCATTTTATTATTATCGGTTAAATTAATTTTATGAGCATCTTATGTTTAGTTTATTAGGTATTCTGTTAACATTCCTGATAGAACTATTAGTTTTACATTTGAATCATGAGGTTAATGATTTTTTATGCATAATCATAATATTTGTATTTTTGAATACTTTGGGCAACATGTTTTAAAATAAAATAGTAATGTTTTATTTAATGTAAGAGAGAATATCAAGTTCATTGATATTAAATAAAATTTATTATTTATACTAATTAAATGCTTCATCATCAGGAGATAAGAAATATATAATTATTGGATTGATTGAGAAACATCTTCAAAAAGGATGCAATTCAAAATTGGAAAGGAAATAATAAAATTTTGATTAATAAAATGATCCTTTATTTGATAACAATTCAATAGGATATTGTTTTTGCTAATAGCATTAATTTTATGATGCTAGAAGAGGAGTATTTGTAAATAGTTAAAAATCAAAAGTATAATAACATTATAAATCATTCTTTCGATTTGAAATTAAATCTTTGTATGAACATTGTTTAATTTAGAACAAAGATAATCACTAGATGAGATTATTATATGCTAGACATTTATTTTTTTCAATTTAAAATAAATCATAGGCTTTATTGTAGATGTCTATTTTAAAGTAAAAGTTCAACAAATTATCATTTTTTGAGAAATTAGATTTTCATTTGATGCTAATGATGATGGAAAATAAAATTATGATTTAGAATACAAATAGTTATCGTAATTATCTAGATTTTGAATATGTGATTGAAGTAGAGATGATTATAAAGAAAATAAAAATAAAGATAGTTGATTTAATTTAAAACTATTTGAAATATTGGAATATAGTGAATTTAGAAAAGGTAGAGGAATCCGATTTGCTTAAATTAGATAATAAAATATAGATTGGAATAAATGAATGCGAAAAGCTATGGTCCAAAATTAATCATTATAATAAAGAATTTGATGTCTAATAAAATGAAATAAAATATCTAAGTAAAAAACCATAATGGGAATTGTTATATTTATGGTATAAGAGATACATTCTAAATTAAAAAATGAAAGGTTAAATCTTTGATTATCATCCAACAAGCAATTTTTAATAGAATTATTGTGATGAAGATTCAGATTCTGATTATGAAAATCATTTTTTATAGGCTTTTGATCCTAAAAAGGTTTTCCATTAGATGACATCCATTATCTTTGCAAAAGAAAACGGAAATGTTGTTAAATTTAATGAATATTCAAAATAGATTTTTGGTATACAAGGATTAATTAACATAAATTAAATTATTCCTAATTCTATGATTCGAAATCATATGTTAAGAGTGAAAGAATTTGTTGAGAAAGGAAAGACAAGTTCTTTATATTCAAGAAAAAAAGTACTAATCCAACATCATAATTCATATCTTATCCCTGCAAATAAATACTTAAAAATATCCATTAACTAGTTCATGTTATTAGAATTTATTGTTATGATTAGACCTATTTAACACGAATCATCAGGCAATTATTTAGTTATTAATGAGGATTGGGAAATAGTTTAAGCAACCAAATAATTAAAGAATATGTTTGAATAATAATTCAATCTTTTATTAAGTTGTCCTAAACTATTACTATATTCTTAATTTCAGAATCTCCTGGAAAAAGATGATTATTTGTTATTTCAAATTGAAAACAATAAAAATTATGGTTTTTCCAAATAGCAAACTACTCAGAGTGATTTATAAAGTATCATTTTTGATATCATTAGGATAAAAAAGTATGCTAAATGATAATGTATTTGATGAAGTAGATTAGGATAAATAATTTACTGAACAATTCATAAAAGAACATGAAGACGATTTGGATGAACGATAACGATTATTGAATTCGAATCTTCAAAATCAAAATGAGCAATATTTTTAAATTTTGATTAGAATTCCTATGTTATATTAACGAATGCAAGCGGAATACTTTAATCTAATAATTAATGCTGAGAAAGAGAATTTTTATGATTATCCAGAAGATTCAATTATGAAAAAACAGAGCATTATTATTAGAAATGGAAGAAAAAAAATTGCTTTTAATTTTAAAATTTTAGTTGAGAAAATCAACTTTTTAAAAAAATTACGATTAGTTTCTTAATTAGAAGT
The DNA here is from genome assembly GCF_000165425.1 of Paramecium tetraurelia. Lineage (NCBI taxonomy): Eukaryota > Ciliophora > Oligohymenophorea > Peniculida > Parameciidae > Paramecium > Paramecium tetraurelia. The sequence goes on from NW_001799078.1 coordinate 237,033, forward strand.
TTATAGTATATATTCTTAATTATTAAGGATATCTTTATAGGAAATATTTTTGTAAAGCTGACCAATTAAAAAGAGTAATTAGAATAGATGCAAAAATTAAAGTTGAAAAAAATTAATTAATTGATAAAATCTAAATAATAAAAATCAATAGATTTGAGACTTTCAATAATATTAAATCTAAAAGATAATCAATGTTACTTAAAGGAGACGTCAATAGAAAAACTCTTAGAATCAAATTAGAACCATAATAATAATAATTCTAAAAATAAATTTCATAACAATTTGCAAATTTGCCATCTCTAAAGGATATTAAAATTCCTTCAAATGAAAATGTATTAAATAATTCATGCAGAGGTTTAATAAATGAAAGTCAGATGAAAAATGATTTTAATGATTCAATAGCCTAAGAAATTTCAATAAAACCTGATTATAATATTTTTATAAAGGAAGATCATAACAAAATCAAAAAGCATCTAAACAAAATTAATTATTTTAAATGGACAAATAGATATTTCATGGTTGGGATGATATTTCTTACTATGTTATCGTTTTCTTATGGACCTAATGTAAGTTACACTGATTTATTCCTTTTAAGAGTATTTTTGTATAATTATTATTAGGCAAATTCAAGTTACACTTCGGTTCTTGTAGCTTAAGACGTTTCAGTCATTTATAATCAGTTAATTGATATGGCACTTTGTAATAAAAATGCCACATTATGCTCTAATATAATTTAATATACAAACATATATGATTAATAAGAACTATTGGATTAGAAAGTCTTATTAGATTTGCTGAATGTTAATAAAAGTTTCAATTAATTTTATAGAGATAAATATAATATATAAACTATCTACTCTACTATTATAATTAAGCATGATAATGAAATCCATTAATAGAATTTATTAGAAGATATAAAAAATTTTTAAGTGTTATTAGAATAGTTACTGATTTCAAACTTATCATAAATAACTTTTGAATTTGAATATTATGAGATTTTACAAGAAGATTTGATGCCAGGATTGTTTGAAAGCTTGAGTTAGATTCAAATTGATCTACTTGATGAAATATACTAAGAATTTGATTTTAGATCTGTATTTTTTTTAGTTGATATGATATCTGGCTTTATGTTTTTAGGGACATTGATGGCGATTAATTTTTTTAATGTGTTTAAAATAATTGAATATTATCAAATTATGTATAGTCAAATATAGTATTTTGATTAGCCTACAATTGAGAATGTAATAAAATATTATAAAAAACTAAGACAATATTTTAATTACTTTAATGATATTCACACATATCAAACCAATAGTATAAAAATTCATTAATTATTAATTGTAGATTATATTTCATTTTAATCAGAAGGGTTTATAAAGGCTGAAGCAGATTATAAAATGACAATGGCTTTAAAAACCACTAAATTTATTGTCTCAGATTATTGGTTTAAATTAAAGTTAAGATTGATGCTATTATACTTTATACTTATGTTCCTTTTGATTGTGATGGCTCTAACTTACAATATTTTTATGCAAAAGTATGCCTATTAACTGAAAATTGAAATATCTTAAAACCCTTTTCTATTCGAAAATACTAGTCCCTGGACTTTTACTTTCTCTAAAGAATTATACATTGAATCCTTTTATGATATTCATAAAATAATATCGAATGAATATCAAGAATACTTAGAATAGTTCGTTGTAGATGCTTTGGATACAAATTCTAATAGACTAGAATCAAAATAATCATTAATTGACGATTACTATTACTCAGATATTTGCAACTTACTTAATTTTTAGAATTAAACTGAATGTTAGAACATTGCGGATGGAATATTAAAAAGAGGATTGCAACAAACCTATTATTAAATGGCTACTCTGTTTGAGAGTCAACTTGATGAAAGCAAAACGAAGTTCACAGAAATATCTTTTGATTCAATCTATAATTTGAATTTAGTATTTATAAATAATTAATTATTAGTTATAACCTTATATATTTGCCAGTCGGAAAGAGATGTGGACGATATGGATAAATAAGTTTTAAGAGATTTTTTCTTACTATGTAATCACAGAAACACAACTAATGTAAATATTGAATATTTAAATAGAATTTGTTTCTACATTTTTTCCTTTTTGATATATTTGGTTACTTTGGAACTGTACTATGAATAACAATTGAGGATTGATTATTAAAAAGTAAGAGGTTATTATAAAAGATATTTCCCTAATAATATTTTAAATGAATAAAAAAGAATAAAAGCAATTCTTAAGAAATTATCTCTAATTGGATGACTATACGATTGTGTGATAATATTAATTTAGATATATATATTATTAAATCATAATTGTGACAATTATTATTCATTAAAAATAGACACTAAATATTACTAATATAGATATATAATACTAATACCTAAATATCTACAGACTCTTTGATTTCACTGTTATTTAATTTGGATCTATTTTGTGTTTGCAATAATTGTTAATAGTTCCCATTGGTGATCATTGCAATGTTTAATTTGACGACTATAATGTTATTAGCTACTAATAGTTCAGCTTAACCAAACTTAAAGATCGAATCAAAGCCTTCCAATTTTATATTAATTGACTAAGAATGAATCCTAAAATTATTACTTTTCTTTGATCAATTTCAGCCATTTCAAAGCAAATATTCTCTGTGAATTTAATATATGAAGCAATGTGTTTGATCACTTTGCCTAGCATATCCCATTAAAGACCTATGTCAATACACATTTTAGGAGAGATAGCTAAACTATAATTTAAAGAATACATTTTTTAGTGGCTTTTTCAAGTCCATTAGCTAATTTGTTGAAATAGCATTCAACAAAAGATTAGAATTAAACATGATATCCTAATCTATCTTTAGTCATCTCATACAAATCCATAATAATTTAATCATCTTTAATTGATGAAACACTTTCCTTATCAATTAAAAATGTCCAATATTTCGTTGATGAATCTTCAATAATTTAGTTAAATAAAAAGGAGTACTTTTCTCTTCTTATAAATTCATCTTTAGCGACAACTTGAATGATAATTTGATTAGTTATTGGTATCGTGATAAGTTCTTTCTTATTCTTTCGCTTTGTTAAATAATTAGAAATTAGTTATTTTCCATTATATTAAATTGAATCTCCTTGAAATGAGTAAGGATTGACTGTTATGGCAATATTGTCATGCATTTCTTTGATTAATTATTGAATATTTTCATGTGAATAACCTTCAATGTTGAAATTTTCAATTCTGGGTAGAATATCATATTTAGTTTGCTCATAGACTTATTAGATGAGTTGATTTTTTGCATGTTCAGTTCCTTTTTATGAGGATAATATGGAAGGATATATGAACTATGTATCTAATATAATTATTAAACACAATTATTACCTTTAACCATTCCCAAAGGATATTTGATTTTCCAAGTGTTATTTTCTGATTGCTTAAAAACAATAACTTTATATTAAGCAACTTATTCAGCAGGATGTAATTCTGCTCTTATTTCTATGTTGGCAGTTTGAATTCCCCAAAAGTCAGTTGAAATGTAATCATCATATTTACTCAGTGTTTATATTTCATGTATAATGGTTTCAGCTTAATAACATACATGTCAT